>JARQOC010000003.1:362729441-362954319 GCA_033576535.1 Allobates femoralis
ACCCACTTGGGGGTTAAAGGCCCATCTGTCGTTTTGGGGGGGCTTTGTTAACCCCCAATTTTTCTCCCGGGGCCAAAGGGGTTTTACAAAACCCCCAGGGGGGTTTTAAAAGGCCCCCTAAAAACTTCCCTTTTCGGGAAAAGGACCCCCAATTTTTGGCTCCCTCCCCCAAAGGGGTACTAAAAAACCCCCCTTTTTTACGGCCCCTACTTCTTTTCAGGGCAGGAAACCCTCCCAATTTTTGGCCCCGGCCCAAAGGCCAAACAAAAATACCCACTTGGGGGTTACGGGCCCTAAACATTCTGAATTTTTGGGTCATTTTAACCCCCAAAATTTTTGGGTCCCTGGCCAAAGGGAAAATTTAAAAACACCCCATTGGGGGTTAAGGCCCTATAATGTTTTATGATGGGCTTGTTAAACCCCCCCAATTTTGGCTCCCCTGGAAAGGCCTGGCTAAAATACCCCATTAAAAGGGTTAAGGCCCTATAAGTCTTTTGGGGCATTTTAAACCCCCCAATTTTTGGTGCCCTAAAAGGGCAAACTAAATACACCCATTTGGGGTTTAAAAGGGGCCCTATACTTTTTAAAATTTTGGGTCATTTTGAACCCCCCAATTTTTTTGGCTGCCCGGGCCCAAAAGGGCCTGGGCAAAAACCCCCATTTGGGTTTTACGGCCCTACACATGTCGTATGCATGGGTCATTGTTGAACCTCCCAATTTTTGGCTGCCCTGGCCAAAGGGCAATACTACAATACACCCACTTGAGGGTTACAGGCCCTACTACATGTCTGAATGCATGGGTCATTGTTGAACCTCCCAATTTTTGGCTGCCCTGGCCAAAGGCCTATAGCTAAAATACACCCACTTGAGGGTTACAGGCCCTACTACATGTCTGTATGCATGGGTCATTGTTGAACCTCCCAATTTTTGGCTGCCCTGGCCAAAGGGCAACTACAATACACCCACTTGAGGGTTACAGGCCCTACTACATGTCTGAATGCATGGGTCATTGTTGAACCTCCCAATTTTTGGCTGCCCTGGCCAAAGGCCTAGCTAAAATACACCCACTTGAGGGTTACAGGCCCTACTACATGTCTGTAATGCATGGGTCATTGTTGAACCTCCCAATTTTTGGCTGCCCTGGCCAAAGGCAATACTACAATACACCCACTTGAGGGTTACAGGCCCTACTACATGTCTGTATGCATGGGTCAATTGTTGAACCTCCCAATTTTTGGCTGCCCTGGCCAAAGGCCATACTACAATACACCCACTTGAGGGTTACAGGCCCTACTACATGTCTGAATGCATGGGTCATTGTTGAACCTCCCAATTTTTGGCTGCCCTGGCCAAAGGGCAATACTACAATACACCCACTTGAGGGTTACAGGCCCTACTACATGTCTGAATGCATGGGTCATTGTTGAACCTCCCAATTTTTGGCTGCCCTGGCCAAAGGCCTAGGCTAAAATACACCCACTTGAGGGTTACAGGCCCTACTACATGTCTGTATGCATGGGTCATTGTTGAACCTCCCAATTTTGGCTGCCCTGGCCAAAGGCCTAGGCTAAAAATACACCCACTTGAGGGTTACAGGCCCTACTACATGTCTGTATGTCATGGGTCATTGTTGAACCTCCCAATTTTTGGCTGCCCTGGCCAAAGGCTAAGCTAAAATACACCCACTTGAGGGTTACAGGCCCTACTACATGTCTGAATGCATGGGTCATTGTTGAACCTCCCAATTTTTGGCTGCCCTGGCCAAAGGCCTAAGCTAAAATACACCCACTTGAGGGTTTACAAAAGAGGCACTCTACATACATTGTTGTAAGCATGGGTCATTGTTGAACCTCCCAATTTTTGGCTGCCCTGGCCAAAGGCCTACTACAATACACCCACTTGAGGGTTACAGGCCCTACTACATGTCTGAATGCATGGGTCATTGTTGAACCTCCCAATTTTTGGCTGCCCTGGCCAAAGGCCTAGGCTAAAATACACCCACTTGAGGGTTACAGGCCCTACTACATGTCTGTATGCATGGGTCATTGTTGAACCTCCCAATTTTTGGCTGCCCTGGCCAAAGGGCAATACTACAATACACCCACTTGAGGGTTACAGGCCCTACTACATGTCTGAATGCATGGGTCATTGTTGAACCTCCCAATTTTTGGCTGCCCTGGCCAAAGGCTAAGCTAAAATACACCCACTTGAGGGTTACAGGCCCTACTACATGTCTGTATGCATGGGTCATTGTTGAACCTCCCAATTTTTGGCTGCCCTGGCAAAGGCCTAGGCTAAAATACACCCACTTGAGGGTTACAGGCCCTACTACATGTCTGTATGCATGGGTCATTGTTGAACCTCCCAATTTTTGGCTGCCCTGGCCAAAGGCCTAGGCTAAAATACACCCACTTGAGGGTTACAGGCCCTACTACATGTCTGTAATGCATGGGTCATTGTTGAACCTCCCAATTTTTGGCTGCCCTGGCCAAAGGGCAATACTACAATACACCCACTTGAGGTTACAGGCCCTACTACATTCTGAATGCATGGGTCATTGTTGAACCTCCCAATTTTTGGCTGCCCTGGCCAAAGGCCTAGCTAAAATAACCCACTTGAGGGTTACAGGCCCTACTACATGTCTGATGCATGGGTCATTGTTGAACCTCCCAATTTTTGGCTCACTGGCCAAAGGCAATACTACAATACACCCACTTGAGGGTTACAGGCCCTACTACATGTCTGAATGCATGGGTCATTGTTGAACCTCCCAATTTTTGGCTGCCCTGGCAAAGGCCTAGGCTAAAATACACCCACTTGAGGGTTACAGGCCCTACTACATGTCTGTATGCATGGGTCATGGGTCATTGTTGAACCTCCAATTTTTGGCTGCCCTGGCCAAAAGGCTATACTACAATACACGCACTTGAGGTTACAGGCCTACTACTGTCTGTAATGCATAGGGTCAAATGTTGAACCTCCCAATTTTTGGCTGCCCTGGCCAAAGGCCTACTACAAATACACCCACTTGAGGGTTACAGGCCCTACTACATGTCTGAATGCATGGGTCATTGTTGAACCTCCCAATTTTTGGCTGCCCTGGCCAAAGGCAATACTACAATACACCCACTTGAGGGTTACAGGCCCTACTACATGTCTGAATGCATGGGTCATTGTTGAACCTCCCAATTTTTGGCTGCCCTGGCCAAAAGGCTAGGCTAAAATACACCCACTTGAGGGTTACAGGCCCTACTACATGTCTGAATGCATGGGTCATTGTTGAACCTCCCAATTTCTGGCTGCCCTGGCAAAAGGGCAATACTACAATACACCCACTTGAGGGTTACAGGCCCTACTACATGTCTGAATGCATGGGTCATTGTTGAACCTCCCAATTTTTGGCTGCCCTGGCCAAAGGCCTAGGCTAAAATACACCCACTTGAGGGTTACAGGCCCTACTACATGTCTGTATGCATGGGTCATTGTTGAACCTCCCAATTTTTGGCTGCCTGGCCAAAGGCCTAGGCTAAAATACACCCACTTGAGGGTTACAGGCCCTACTACATGTCTGTATGCATGGGTCATTGTTGAACCTCCCAATTTTTGGCTGCCCTGGCAAAAGGGCAATACTACAATACACCCACTTGAGGGTTACAGGCCCTACTACATGTCTGAATGCATGGGTCATTGTTGAACCTCCCAATTTTGGCTGCCCTGGCCAAAGGCCTAGGCTAAAATACACCCACTTGAGGGTTACAGGCCCTACTACATGTCTGTATGCATGGGTCATTGTTGAACCTCCCAATTTTTGGCTGCCCTGGCCAAAGGCTAGCTAAATACACCCACTTGAGGGTTACAGGCCCTACTACATGTCTGAATGCATGGGTCATTGTTGAACCTCCCAATTTTTGGCTGCCCTGGCCAAAGGGCATAGGCCTAGCTAAAATACACCCACTTGAGGGTTACAGGCCCTACTACATGTCTGTATGCATGGGTCATTGTTGAACCTCCCAATTTTTGGCTGCCCTGGCCAAAGGGCAATACTACAATACACCCACTTGAGGGTTACAGGCCCTACTACATGTCTGAATGCATGGGTCATTGTTGAACCTCCCAATTTTTGGCTGCCCTGGCCAAAGGCCTAGGCTAAAATACACCCACTTGAGGGTTACAGGCCCTACTACATGTCTGTATGCATGGGTCATTGTTGAACCTCCCAATTTTTGGCTGCCCTGGCCAAAGGGCAATACTACAATACACCCACTTGAGGGTTACAGGCCCTACTACATGTCTGAATGCATGGGTCATTGTTGAACCTCCCAATTTTTGGCTGCCCTGGCCAAAGGCCTAGGCTAAAATACACCCACTTGAGGGTTACAGGCCCTACTACATGTCTGTATGCATGGGTCATTGTTGAACCTCCCAATTTTTGGCTGCCCTGGCCAAAGGCCTAGCTAAAATACACCCACTTGAGGTTACAGGCCCTACTACATGTCTGATGCATGGGTCATTGTTGAACCTCCCAATTTTTGGCTGCCCTGGCCAAAGGCAATACTACAATACACCCACTTGAGGGTTACAGGCCCTACTACATGTCTGAATGCATGGGTCATTGTTGAACCTCCCAATTTTTGGCTGCCCTGGCCAAAGGCTAGCTAAATACACCCACTTGAGGGTTACAGGCCCTACTACATGTCTGATGCATGGGTCATTGTTGAACCTCCCAATTTTTGGCTGCCCTGGCCAAAGGCCTAGGCTAAAATACACCCACTTGAGGGTTACAGGCCCTACTACATGTCTGTATGCATGGGTCATTGTTGAACCTCCCAATTTTTGGCTGCCCTGGCCAAAGGGCATACTAACAATACACCCACTTGAGGGTTACAGGCCCTACTACATGTCTGTATGCATGGGTCATTGTTGAACCTCCCAATTTTTGGCTGCCCTGGCCAAAGGCCTAGGCTAAAATACACCCACTTGAGGGTTACAGGCCCTACTACATGTCTGAATGCATGGGTCATTGTTGAACCTCCCAATTTTTGGCTGCCCTGGCCAAAGGGCAATACCTACTAAATACACCCACTTGAGGTTACAGGCCCTACTACATGTCTGATGCATGGGTCATTGTGAACCCCCAATTTTTGGCTGCCCTGGCCAAAGCCTAGCTAAATACACCCACTTGAGGGTTACAGGCCTACTACATGTCTGTATGCATGGGTCATTGTTGAACTCCCAATTTTTGGCTGCCCTGGCCAAAGGCAGCTACAATACACCCACTTGAGGGTTACAGGCCCTACTACATGTCTGATGCATGGGTCATTGTTGAACCTCCCAATTTTTGGCTGCCCTGGCCAAAGGCCTAGCTAAAATACACCCACTTGAGGGTTACAGGCCCTACTACATGTCTGTATGCATGGGTCATGTTGAACCTCCCAATTTTTGGCTGCCCTGGCCAAAGGCTATCTAAAATACACCCACTTGAGGGTTACAGGCCCTACTACATGTCTGATGCATGGGTCATTGTTGACCTCCCAATTTTTGGCTGCCTGGCAAAGGCTAGCTACAATACACCCACTTGAGGGTTACAGGCCCTACTACATGTCTGAATGCATGGGTCATTGTTGAACCTCCCAATTTTTGGCTGCCCTGGCCAAAGGCCTAGGCTAAAATACACCCACTTGAGGGTTACAGGCCCTACTACATGTCTGTATGCATGGGTCATTGTTGAACCTCCAATTTTTGGCTGCCCTGGCCAAAGGCTAGCTACAATACACCCACTTGAGGGTTACAGGCCCTACTACATGTCTGTATGCATGGGTCATTGTTGAACCTCCCAATTTTTGGCTGCCCTGGCCAAAGGCCATACTAAATACACCCACTTGAGGGTTACAGGCCCTACTACATGTCTGAATGCATGGGTCATTGTTGAACCTCCCAATTTTTGGCTGCCCTGGCCAAAGGCATACTACAATACACCCACTTGAGGGTTACAGGCCCTACTACATGTCTGAATGCATGGGTCATTGTTGAACCTCCCAATTTTTGGCTGCCCTGGCCAAAGGCTAGGCTAAAATACACCCACTTGAGGGTTACAGGCCCTACTACATGTCTGAATGCATGGGTCATTGTTGAACCTCCCAATTTTTGGCTGCCCTGGCCAAAGGCCTAGGCTAAAATACACCCACTTGAGGGTTACAGGCCCTACTACATGTCTGTATGCATGGGTCATTGTTGAACCTCCCAATTTTTGGCTGCCCTGGACCAAAGGCTAGGCTAAAATACACCCACTTGGTTAACAGGCCCCTACTACGTGTCTTATGTCCATGGGCATTGTTGAACCTCCCAATTTTTGGCATGCCCTGAGCCAAAGCTCAGCCTATCTACAATTAAGTCTAAGTCTTAAGTTAAGTCCTAATCCTAAGTTGTCTTAAGTCTAGGTCTTAAGTCTTAAGCCTTCTCCTAATTTCTTGAGTCCAGTCTAGTCCTAAGTCTAAGCCGCTAATACTAACAATACACCCACTTAAGGGTTACAAGCCTAACTAATCTGTCTGAATAGTCATGTCATTGTTTAATCCTATCTCCAATTCTTAGGTCCTAAGTCTAAAGGCCTAAGTCTAACAATACAATCTACTTGAGGTCTAAGAGTCTACTAATGTCTGTAATGCAAGGGTCATTTTAACTCCTAATTTGTCTTAGCTGCCTTGCCTAAGGCTTAGTAAATCTACACCTAAGTCTTAAGTCCTAACTTAGTCTTAAGTCTAAGTCTGTTAAGTCCTAAGTCCTAAGTCCTAAGTCTAAGTCTAAGTCTTGTAAGTCTTAAGTCTAAGTCCTAAGTCTAAGTCTAAGTCTTAAGTCTTAAGTCTTAAGTCCTAAGTCTTAAGTCCTAAGTCTTAAGTCCTAAGTCTTAAGTCCTAAGCCCTAAGTCCTAAGTCTTAAGTCTAAGTCTTAAGTCTTAAGTCTAAGCCCTTAAGTCCTAAGTCTAAGTCCTAAGTCTTAAGTCCTAAGTCTAAGTCTAAGTCTTAAGTCCTAAGTCTTAAGTCCTAAGTCCTAAGTCCTAAGTCTTAAGTCTTAAGTCTAAGTCCTAAGTCCTAAGTCTAAGTCTAGTCTAAGTCTAAGTCTAAGTCTTAAGTCTTAAGTCCTAAGTCCTAAGTCCTAAGTCTTAAGTCCTAAGTCTTAAGTCCTAAGTCTTAAGAGTCTAAGTCCTAAGTCCTAAGTCCTAAGTCCTAAGTCCTAAGTCCTAAGTGAGTCTGGAGGGCTGATATCCATTTAGCATGTAGATGCAACCTTTACTCCTAAAACAAAGGACATCACACTGAAGAATTCAAGCCTTCTCGCCCAATAGGTTCTCAATCCTATCCTTGATAGAGTCCTGGAAATATTCAGCTCTCATAACATTCATTATGGAGTTCAGCGATTAACTTGCATTGTCCATGTTGGCTTCCAACAGTGTCATACTAATTATGCCTTCACTTCCCCCTCAACATACATATATTACTGGTGTGATGGGGTCCATTTTAGTCAAAATTGTGGATGTCTTTTTATCTATTGTGTTGTTGGCAGAATAATGGTTAAGAATAGTTTGTATTTTATTTCTGATCCTGCTGGTGGGGTTGATTAGTTTGTAGGTTTCTGTATAATTTAATTGTCTTTGGATTTCAGCTATATAGTTCATGGTGTTCATGATGACTATTGAGTTCCCCTTATCTGCTGGTTTGATTGTTATGTCTTTATTTTGTTGTAATGAGGTTAGGGCTTGACGTTCCCCATGTGAGATGTTATTGCTTGTAGGAAAAAAGCCCAGTCAGTGTTCATGCAAGTGTGATTGAACATCCTGGTCTACTAATGAGATAAAAGTCTCAGTTGTATTATATATTTTTGGGGGCATAAAATTACTTTTGTTGTGTAAGCCTAAAGAGGAGATAAAAACTGGGTTTGGTGTAGTCACAGAGAGCATAGTATTTGGATCTGTCTGTCCTGCCCCAAAATGTGTCTTCAGTCTGAATGATCTGTAAAAATTTTGCAGATCTCTCTCAAGTGCAAAAGAATCCCACTTAGATGTGGGGCAAAAATTAGACCTTTGTTTAATAGCTTAAATTCAGTGGGTGAAAGAGTATAATTACAAATATTCACTAAAAGATTGGGACCCTGACCTGCGACCTGGTCTTCATCCTGGGTTGTCCTCCTCCACCACCTTGAAATCCTCATCAGGTAACTCTTCTTTGGTGAGGTCCTAAAAAAGGCATTCCTCTCCTCTGGCCTGAGCCAGAGTCGCTGCCAAAACTTGGGGACAGTGGATGTTGTGGAAATTTTTGCCAGGGTCTTGGTATGTAAGGAGTGGGCTTATTCCATCTATAGACTCTGTACTGTTCGTAGTCCTTGACGTCCCTCCGGAACTTCTGTATCTTTCTCTCCTGTAGAGTTTTGTTGTAGCTGATTATTGTGTCGTTAATTCTGGCTTTGAGTTCAGCCAAGTCATTCGAAGTAAAGGAGCCCACCATTTGTGCTTCTATGACTGAAATTTTTTCTTTAGTCTCCATTATTGCACTTCTCAGGTTTTCAATGGTCAAGGCTATGAGGTCAAATGAGCACTTGTTCAGAATTTGTTGGAATTTTTTACAATATTCTTCATTGTCCGCGAAGATAGTTGGTCTTATATTACTTCTCAGGCCCCTGGGGATCTTCTTTTGGCGATAGCATTCTGCCAAGGTTCTGCAGTGTAAATCTAGTGAGATAAACTTCCTCCTTTCCTTCTCGAATTCCCTGGACCTCAGGTCTATGCTTGGGAATTTCAGGAACCCTGTAGACTCAGTGACTTCTGCCACGATGTCATCACGGGCAGTGTCATCATGCGTGAAGGATACGTGAAAGCTTTGGTGCAACAGCCAAGGCCTGGATTAACTTAGTATAAGAGGATGGCGTGCACACTGAGGTTTGTTTCAAATGCAGAGTTGCTAATAGAGAGGTCTGGGTGGACCCATGTTTGACATCAGAGAAAATGATAATTGCACTCTTTTTTCTTTTTGTGATGTAAAGTGTTTTTATTTCAGGAGCAACAGAAGCAACCCATTTCGGTTCACACTAAACCTTGATCATGCCAGTTGCTGGAAGTAAAAAATACAAACAATAAACAATAAATACAGTGTAAAAATATACAGAGGAAATATCTACATATTTACAATTCACGGTAACTTCAATTCTAGATTTCCTAAGAAAACATGAATACCACATCACCTATGTCCATTATAATCGTGCACCTTTGGAGGGTAAGAAGTTGTGTAGAATAAGTAGTTTGTGTTTATACTCGTATATAGTTGTAGTATTGCATACTCTATCTACTATTTGGGGTTGGGACCCCCTGTGCCTGTTAACCATTTTCCCTCAACAGATCCAGAAGATCTGACCAAGAGTAATGGTGGGTTTACACGTTTCAATATCGTTGCGACATCGCAACTCAATGGCGCGGGAGCGCGCATTTAGTGCACGTTTCTCCCGCATCGCATCGGAGGTTTACACGCTGCGATATCGGGATACAACGTCCGTGCGATGTCTACGCCCCCCAACCCAGGAAAGACCATTTAACATGGGAGTGAATGGGTGACGTTGAACATCTCATCGTAGTTGGGCTGTCACACAGCACGATCCGGCTCCAATCTCCATTCAATATCGGAGGCATTGAATAGCACGCTCATTCAATCCCCAATATCGCATTGACATCGTTCCTGCATCGTATTGGACGTTCACACCATACAACGCAGGAACGATATCGGCTCCAACGATCGAACCACGTGACTTTTGATTGAAATTGAACTCCGATATCGCAACGTGTAAACCCGCCATTACACGAACAACACTTTAAAAGTTGAACTATATGTTGAAGCATGAATGATGATACATATGTCTTATTATAAAACAATGATATCCCCATACAATTAATGTAAGGGGACAACACTTAGACACCGATTGATCAAGAGAACTGGATATGAGGCTGTAAAATAGGATTCTATCAATGCAATGTATTGTACTATGTAACAATACACAGGTACAGAAGGAATGCAGGGCACCAGAGCCGACAGCTCGCCGGGCGGACTAAACCAGGAGCACACAGGCAATAGAACGGGGGTGCCAGTCCTCAAGCACAACAGCAATAGATCTCTAGATTCTTGAAAGTAGAGACGGCACTCACCCAAATCTTGATCGGTGTTTAATTAGGGAACGTGTACATTCAAGGCAGGGAGGGGGAGGACGGAGCTACTGACGACGGCACCGTTTCGCGCTTGTGCGCTTCCACGGGTCAGTCAAGCGCGAAACGGTGCCGTCGTCAGTAGCTCCGTCCTCCCCCTCCCTGCCTTGAATGTACATGTTCCCTAATTAAACACCGATCAAGACTCGGGTGAGTGCCGTCTCTACTTTCAAGAATCTAGAGATCTATTGTACTATGTAACATGTCTCTTTCTACTGTATATATACCTGAGATATGTAAGCTGCTTTCAAAAATCATTACTGTACAGAATTTTATATATTGCCTCTAGGAAGCATCTGAGGTGTATATATCTAATTTAATCCCTATCAAATCTCAAAGCAGCCCTCTAAGTATAATACTTCCTTCCTAAGAAACATCGGTACTGCTGTCTAGCGGTCTCCTGACACGCTGCCACTGTACCCGAATAAACAATAACAAACTACATGTCACCGACCTGTGACGCATATCCAGCGCTACTGCGCATGCGCCGGCGTCCTAAGCCACTTCCGGTCCGCGAGCTTAAAGAGCGGCCGGTCCCAGGTACAAAGCACATATCCAGACACCCCCAGACTCGGGACTATCATTGAAATAAGGTAATGGCTATGCTGTTTTGAGCTACCTAGCAAGTCTGCTTCCCTTAGGAGAACGTTCCAACAAATGGTAAATAATGATCTATTACCTGTCTTCTATGTTTGAATCTGGTTTAAAGTAATTATCCCTATAAACTATCCTATATTCATGTTTTCTGTGTATACTAAAATTCCTAGTATTATGTGATACACGTTGTAAATTTGTATATATAATATCATCTCCCTATACCTTCTCGATACCCACCCTCTTGCTATTGACCCAAGTATCATACACAGGAATTAAATGAAATCCTGACTTAAACGTCAGGTGGCCTTCCAATTCCTTGAATTGGAAGAAAGGATAGGGTTAACAAAGTGATGTCCCCAACTGCTACAATCTGATTGGTGAATATAACTTTATAATGTGTCCATTGTCACAGTTAACCTAAATCCACCTGAGGAAGACAACGTTCCGTTGTGGAAACGCGTTGTGGTAATAAAGTTTTTTTAGTTCAATTCTACCCTTCTACTTTGTGAATCTCCTATTGAGTAACCCTTTCCATATTGTAAATTTCCTCTGCCCTTATGATTGTATGGTTACTGGAGCTGCTGTTTGCGGAGAACCCCTAACAGAGATTGGTGTGGATCCGCAGGACCTGCGGTGACATAGGGGCCCTGTGATGCTTGGATCACCTGATTGCACCCCACATGACGCGGAAGTGGAGGAGCAGCATCAATCAGTACAGGCACCAGGAGAACCCGGTGGAAGCTCTCATTGAGGTTGTGAGGAGGTGGCACAACTGGTACAGGTTAGAGTGCCCCCGCACGCTCCCCCATATACCTCTAATAGTTTACCGTATTAACTTTAAGGGAGCGTTGCCTATCTCTCTGTTTTGTATTTCATTATCTGTAGTAGAATTGCCTTCCTTTATAGCCAGGATCCTATTTTTCCAAACAAGCTGATTTCAATCGCACATAGAGGCATTTCAGGTTAGGGTCCTGATACATGAGATGCACCTTGTCGTGGTTATCATGCTCATTTGTATTGGCCAATACATTTGCTAAGCATCTTGGTTAATTCTTAGTGTTCTTTGTCAGTGGGCAAACTTACAAATCAGCAAGGGATCAAATAATTATTTCCTTCACTGTAGCTGAACTAAAGCGGGAGCAGAGAAGAGCAATCAAAGTTATTAGAGGATTGGTCGGACTGCAAGCAACCCCAAGACAGGTTATTAAACTTGGGGTTATTTGGTAAAACTAAGGCTTAGGCGTGATTTTATTAAAATGTGTCCAGGAGCATATATAGAGGAGAAAGGGGACTTCGGACCGTGCTCCCGTTTCAATGAATAAGTACAATGAAGTTATTAAAAGCTCATTTAGTGGCTTATTTCTACATGTTTCATGGTTAAAAACCCCTTTATCAGGACCATCCAGAGATGTACCTCTTATGGCAGTCTTGATGAAGGGGTTTTTAACGCTGAAATGCATAGAAATACACAACTAAATAAGGTTTATTGTACTCATTTGTGCACCCCTGCATACCGGTGGCCACAGAATGGTACAGCAGCTGGGATGGTAAGCCATCCACCCCAAACCAAACACCCAACACTCCCCCGAATCCTCAGACCTAGAACTTTATGCCAGGCAGGGGAGAGGTGGGGGAAGATGGAGTGGTGGGTGGAGCTTAGTGAGATACCTGTGAAAGGGGCAGGAGCTTCAGGAGTGACTTCAGAAAGTGACAGTTAGTCAGTCAGAGTGGAGTTGGTGGAGAGTGAGGACAGGTCCAGAGTGACACAGAGAGAAAAGACTAACAACAAGGGAGAGAAAACCGGGACCCGCCGGTTGGTGTCATCTGATGGCTGACCGGGTCCGAGGCTACTGACCAGGTGTAGAGGAGAAGTAGTCCAAGGTGGAAGACAGGCTTTACGGAGACACTGAGGGGCTGGGTCGACGGAAAGGGTACCGGTCTAGTAAAAGTAGTTGGCTGCTTTATGTCCACAGATTAACCAGTGAGGTGGAGGGTCTCTATGCCAGGAACCAACTGACCGTCACACCAAAGGAAAGGCCTCACACAGGACTAGGGATCCAAAGGGGGGATACCCAGAAAGGTCCTTGATTGCTAGCCCGGAGGTTGTGAGCGGTCCTGAAGAGACCCACTGATTGAAAAGGGAGCACGGTCCGAAGTCCTCTTTTTCCTCTATATATGCTCCTGGATTTATAACAGGTGGGCGACTGCAGCATACCATGGAGCCCAGATATCGGTGATATCATATGCCATATCAGTGGTTGTGATGGATCACAACCAACCCAGGTGAGCCTGCATTTGTATTCATGCAATACCAAAGGGGCATATTCTACATCTGGATTAAAGAAGGTTTAATTATAAATACAGAAGTTGATTCTTTACTGTACGAGCAGTGAGACTATGGAACTTTCTGCCGTATGATGTTGTAATGAGTGGTTCTCTACTAAAACTTAAGAATGGCTTGGATGCCATTGAAAAATATATTACAGGTTATATATACGAGATTCTTTGATAGGGGGTTGATCCAGGGAACTAGCTTGATTGCCATATGAGGAGTCAGGAAGCAACTTTTTCCTCAATGTGGAGCTTAATGTTTGCCACATGAATATTTTTCCTTCCCTTGGATCAAGACGTTAGGCTGTATGTTGAACTAGATGGACTTAAAGTCTACCTTCATCCATAGAAACTATGAAATGGGCATAGAACCAAGTTTTGCCAAATCTGCTGTTTTCACACCAACGGCTTTTTTTTTGGCTTAAAAGCATTGTTTGGTAAATCTCCCCTCCCACTAGACCTATACAGGTAATTGAGCCACCTGAATTCTCTTCTTATAGTAGTCCATAAAGTATGATACTCATGCCATTTGAGTGTGGTGGGGCATAATATTGACTGGAGCAGTTGCATGACTTATGACCCCTTGTCCAATCTAATATATAAAGCTGAATGTGTGTATGTATGTGTGTGTGTATGTGTGTATATCCGGGATTGGCATCTACACCGTCGCAGCTACAAAATTTTGCAGAGTCACACGTCTGGACCCCGGGAGCGTCATAGGCTATGTTGTGAGGCGAAATTTTAATCCTGCGCGTTCTAGTTCACCAAACAATTTTGCCCCTATCTACATAATGGGAAAAAAAGGAAAGCAAATGTGTGGGAGGAAAATCGACAGCTGTCAGCTATAGAGACAAAATTTTGCACAGTCACACGTCTGGACTCCGGGAGCGTCATAGCCTATGTTGTTAGGTGAAATTTTAACCCCGCGCATTCCAATTCACCAAACAATTTTGCCCCTATCTACATAATGGGGAAAAAGTGACAGTTACCAGTTGACAGTTGTGAATGAGAGGGGCTTAATGATAGCACCAAAGACTAACCGCCTATACCAGCATATAGTCACTAAGGTGGGGCCCCAACATGAGATATTCACCACACACATGGGACATGTATACACACCACACGCACACAAAGAGTAACAGCAAATGTATAGTCGCTAAGATGCAGCCCCAATATTGGATACTCACCACGCACCCGAACAAACACACACCACAAAGAAACACACACAACACAGAGACACCCCCACACCCCCAAGGGGACACACACAAACTCTATAGCGACACATGCACTCACCCCACAGGGACACACACACCACAAAGAGACACACATAAACCACACAGACCCCCCACACAGGGACACACACACATACACACCCTATAGGGACACATGACTCACCCCTCAGGGACACACACACACCACAAAGGGACACACACAACACAGAGACACACACACCTCACACAGACAATCCCCCACAGGGACACACACACATACACACCCTATAGGGATACATGCACTCACCCCACAGGGACACACACACACACACCACAAAGAGACACACACAACACAGATACACACACACACCACAAAGAGACACACACAACAGAGACACACACCACACAGACCCCCCACACAGGACACACACATACACACCCTATAGGGGCACATGCACTCACCCCACAGGGACACACACACACACCACAAAGAGACACACACAAAGAGACACACACCACACAGACCCCATCCCACAGGGACACACACATACACACCCCAGGGACACACACACCACACAGACAGACACAGATGTGCACAAATCACCTCACACAACTCGCCTCATACGTGTGCTATCTTTATTTTCCAAACATAAACATCTGATTAAAAACAGCCAATGTGCAACACATGTGCCATATAGGGAATTAAGGCAGATGTCAGTCACATGAGCTGTCTATTATGTGTATGTGTGAGGTAACATATACTACCCGGCCATGGGGAGGGTTTACTGTTGGCTGGAGGTTTATTAGGCTGCCTATAGCAATCAATCACAGCTCAGCTTCTATTTTCCTACAGGTCATTAATATGACATATTCAAATTCTATTTTGTTATAGCTAACAGCAGTTATTTATTAACCCGGGCGTAGCCGGGTACTACAGCTAGTAGGCCTATATATGTGACTGACCTAGCTGACTAATTTGTTTGGTAATACTCGACGAAACCTATAGTTGTGACACGTGAGGGTGGTGGGGCATAAAATTGACTGGAGTAGTTGCATGAGGTTTAAGGGCATCCTGCCCACTAGACATACAGTATATAGGTCACTAATCCACCTGAATTTGACTTCCTATAGTAATCTGTGAAGCTGCTACTTTTGCCACGTGAGTGTGATGTAGCCTAAAGTTTATTTGAGCTTTTGCATGAGGTTTGAGGGCACACTGCCTAACAGTCTCATACCTGTCACTCATTTCCCACTTCCTGATCAATGTTTAAGCTTGCAATGCTAGGCAAGGCCCTGTTCCAGACCCTGTGCCATATATGTGAGGCGGTGACAGGGTAGGGGGTACTCAGATACCGTGCCCTGGACCCTCAATGGCAGGGATGGTGGGGGATGATGGTGGTGAAGGGGATTGTTTACATGACTTGAAACTTACTTCAGGGCAGCCGGGCACCAGCAAGTCGACACAGAGCTCTCCTCTCCCTTCTCTCAGGGGCACGCTGATTGTTTACGTGACGCCACCTGTGGTACCTGGTAACGTGTATACCAGCGCTGCGGCCGGTCGCTGAGATGGTGGAGGTGCAGCTGAGTGTAGTACAGATCCCCATAGGCAGAGATTTATCTCAGGGCAGCGGGGATGGATGAGGGGAGTAGTAGTAGCATCTCTGCAGTCAATGCGGTGAATAGCGGCGGTTAAGCAGGCACACACACAATGGTCTTTGTTTCGGTACCTTTTACTGGTGACAGGGTAACAGGTATAGTCCAGAGAAGTAAACAGGTCCCCGGTGAAATGTGGGACCTTCACCTTGGAGACTTCTGAGTCCTCCTCTGTCACTGAGTGTGTTGGTTTGGGGTAAGTCCTGCCTGTGACTGAACTCACTGCTCCTTCTCCCTCTCAGGGCTTTACTCTATCACTCACAATGAGGTCCTTCTGTGGGGTCCCTATTCCTCCTTTGGCCCCTGGTCCTGTGTTTGGTCAGTTTGAGTGTCTCTTTCTATTTACCTCAGGGGAATTTGGTCCTCCTGGTCCTTCCAGGCTTTTACTGCTACAATGGATGCTGGCAGCGTCGGACTCCGGTGTCCGAGTGTACTACAGGGAAACCAGTTTTGTTTCCTTCTTTAATTCTCCAATTCTCCACTGGCCTCCGACCCTCTCCCAAGGGTGTAGCACAGCTGGTTCAGTGTTTCCTGGGCCTGGGCCTGGATCGGTCCCAGCGACCAGCTCCTCACTCCTGTTCTCTTCACTGCCTGACTGGAACTAACTGGACTAACTAACTCCTCCCTCTAGTCCTGGATCTTTTAAAGGGGATCTGGCTTAAAGCAGCCTGTAGAGCTCCCCCTTCAGGTCTGGGGTGGAAGGTTTTGTGTGCTGTGTGTACTAAGGTGTAAATCCCTCCTTGCACCGGTGCATCCTGTGGCAATCCCCTGCCAGGGTGCCACATTTCCCCCTGGTTAAATACAGTCCTCCTGGACTAAACATTTTTCCATAAACACAACATAAGTTAACTATTTACATTTAAATTTGAACAGAATCTCAAAATAAAAAATTTACAAAAACCAGGGATAAATAAGAAAACGGGTAACCAGTCCATACAGCGCTAGTCTATCCGCTGCAGGCTGTTTAAAGGGTGTTTGCCACTACCTGTCTTGTGGCTATGGTCCATCTTTGAAAGTAAGAAAGGAAAGATTCAAAAAGTCCAACAGGCAAAGTCTCTGTAGGCTTAAAGTTCAAAAACACAACAACAAACGCTACGGGTGCCTCGGCGTAGGAGTCCTAGGTACTGCAGGGGCCTCTACCAGGTCATAAGCGCTGTAAGCCTCCTGGCCCTGGGGTCACCTATTGGCCAAGATTTTGCTCTCCCTAGACAGCTCCTTATGCCAACTCCTCTCACCCCTCTTACTGGTGTTGTGTACCTGGTGTGGGTTGTTTTAGCCTACTCTTCACCCTTTTCTGTACATTAGCATTAATAACATATATACATTTTAAACATATTTACATTTTCCACATGTTATGGCTTATTCTCTGTACCTGAGTGGTGAGTGTCCTAGATTGACACGTATTGACCTACATAATTCTGGTGTAGGATTGGTGAGAGTGGCTCTATGTGTCACAGGTAAACTGGGTAACAGTCTGCGACTACCTGATCTCACAGTAGGAATGGCAGGTACACCGATTGCAGGATTCTCTGGTTCCAACACAACTGGTGGTTCTTCTACTCTTGGCGTTTCTACTGCTGGTGGGAACATCAAAGTTGGAATTAGGTATGTACCTTCTATTTGAGGCCAATTCGCTGGTAATTATCCAATGAGTCTGGATTGTCTTTGGCTTCTCCTTCTCAGGTTCTGGACAAGGTACATCTTCTGGTTGTAACTGTTGAGGGCACTTCTTCAAATGATCCCTAGACACTGTAACTGTTGTTTCGCCATGGTCTTTGCTGATGAGACAGGTTTTCTGGTTATCAAATTCAGATGGTAATACAGTGTATGGTTCTTTTTCCCATTGATCATCTAGTTTGTGCATTCTTCTTTTTCTTTTCAAAATCAATTCACCTGGTGTTAAGGGTGTTCCTTGCGCACGTTTGTTAAAGTTGGTTTCTTGTTTTTCTCTAGATTTTTCCAGACTTCTCTCAACGCATTCTTGTATTTTCTGGCATTGTTCTTTTCTACGAGTATCCCAATCTGCATCTGTGGTATCTTCTTCAGGAACTACTATGCCTATTTCAAAGTCTACTTGCAATTTTCCTGGTCTTGCTCTCATGAGGTATGCCAAGGTACAATTTGTTGAGCTTACTGGGATGTCGTTGTAGATGTCAACTAGATCTGGTAATTTCTCGGGCCATTGGTTTCATTCTTCTAAGGGCAGTTTTCAGCAATTCAATTACCACGTGATTCATCTTTTCGCACATTCCATTAGTTTGAGGATGGTAAGGCGTTGTGCAAATTTTCTTGCATCCGTATAGGCGACAGAACTCTTAAAATATTTCAACTTCAAAGGCAGGACCTTGGTCTGTCAATATCTATTTTGGATAACCATGTGGTCTGCAGAAATAGGCTTGGAAAGTTCTTGCTGCTGTCTGAGCTGTTAAATCCTTTACCGGAGCTACCACAAGGAATCTTGAAAAGTGGGCTACCATGGTAAGAGCATAGGTGTAACCTGATTTGCTGGGTGTGAGTTTGACATGATCTAAGACTACTAGTTCTAATAGTTGTTTGGTGATGATAGGCTGGAGTGGTGCTTTTTGGCTGTTATGGTCTCTTCTTCTTAATGAGCATGGTCCACAATTTTTACACCATCTCTCTATGGAGGTTCTCATGCTGATCCAATAGAATCTCTCATGTGACAATATTTCCAGTTTTCTCCATCCAAAGTTTCCTGCTCCGTCATGGTATGCTTCCAATACCATTTGGACATCTCTCTTTGGAACCACAACTTGCCATACCATTTCATGTGTTCTTGGATTGATATACCGTCTGCACAGTTGACCTTGATAGATAAATAACCTGCTTCTTTCTTTCCACAGGTACTGGGCCTCTGGTGGGGCATTCTTTTCATGTAGGGAATTCAGTTGGGTTATTAACTTCTTTACAAGGCTCACTGCCGGATCACAGTCTTGAGTCTCCTTCCATCCATAGTGAGGCAACGGGTTTAGTGCAACAGTCTGACGGTTCTGGTAGATGTGATCTTCAACCATTTTCCATTTTCTACTTTTATGGAAAGCTGGGGTTCTATTTCCTCTAAGTCATCCTCTTCTTCTTCAAGTCATTGTAGATGTACTTGAGGGTTTCTGGAGAGGGCATTAGTATTTGGGTTGTTGCGGCCCGCCCGGTATTTGATGGTAAAGTCATAGTTTGATAGTCGGGCCATCCAGCGTTGCTCCAATGCACCAAGCTTCGTATCCAGGTGTGTTAACGGGTTATTATCCGTGAAGACGGTAAATTTTGAAGCTGCCAGGTGTCATGCTCTACAGACGGACCTAATGTGAGGACCCACTGGACCGCAGGCAATGCGGATGCTGATACCAGTATGAGTGAGAGAACCAGACAAGGAAGGTAAGTTCAAAGATTTATTGCACACCTCAACAGCAGTGGGCAAACACCCCAAGGGAAGGCCACAGGACCACCTCACCGGAAACACCTCTGAAGGAGTCCAGCCAGAGAGACCCCCATACAGGGATTTCTCCTGGACGAGGCTAAGGAGGGCCCGAGAGAGGCGGACACCCGTGTTGAACCGACCCAAGGGAAAGAAACCAACAGAAGGGAAACATGGAGGTGCAGGATGGGGTCCTTTGGGAAACCAGGAAACACAGAGGGCAGCAGGGAACAGGCACGGAGGTATCCAACTGAAAGAGAACAAAACAAGGGTAAGGAATAGCACAAAACAGGAGAACCTAACAAGACCTGGACTGGCAGCTTCTAGATGGTAGAAGTTGCCCAGGCAATGTCCAGAAGTGAATGAGGACATTATATCCCCGCTGCCTCTCAGTGATTGGCTGAGAGGCGGGGCAGGGCAGACTGGAACCCTGGCCCTTTCAGAGTGGCTGAGAACACACGCCTGCCCCCTACTGAGATCTTAGGGAGGAAGTGAGGCAGCGGGAGCCCCAGGAGGATGGTGCAGCAGCGTGGAAGCCGAACCCTGGCCCCCTGACAAGTGGCGATGCACTCTGGAGCCCTGGGGCTGCCGCCGGCAGACTGGGACCCTGAATCCCTGGACCAGGGCCGGTGACGGAGCGCTAGGTGTCACATCGCCATTGGACTCGGTGGCTGGTGTTCCTGCCTCGGCCGCTGGGAGGAGCCGGATTTCTTCGGCTGGTGGCGCCGGTGATAGGAGTGCCTTGTCCTCATATGGAACTGCTTCTGTGGCACCCCATGGGTTAATGTGCCACAATAACATCACATGGGTTCTCTCCCCCACTACACACTGACAAGCACTAGCACCTCTGGGCCAAGAGGGGGAGCACCACCTGCTTCCTTATATACTCTTGCTCATGAGGGAGAGCTCAGTTCAGCTCGGAGCAGGGCTGTGAAGAGCACACAGAGAGCAGAGTTAGCTCAGTGCAGACCTAGTGAGGGTCGGAGGAACATGAGAACTACAGACAGAGAAACACGTCTGGGAGCTGGAGTGATACCTTCACTTGCCCCAGAAGAACGCACAGAACGGACATCGGATCCGCTACTGTGTCTGGCACCCACAGCACAGTGAATCCAGGAACAGTGGGATCTCTAGATGCCCCTAGTACCAGAGCAAAGCAACACGGAGGGGTCAGCACAGCACAGAGGACTCAAGTTGCCTAGCCAAGTGGTACCAGCAGAATACAGAGAGAGAGACGTGAGGAATCCCAGCAGTTCAGCTAATAGCAGCAGCCAGGACACACACAGTGCAGCATAAGGACGCTGACAACCCCGGACAGGGTGGGAAGAGAGCTCAGCCCCATTACAGACTATAATCTGCAGTAACATCAGCAGTAAAGCTTTGGAAAACAGCAAAACTGTGAGTCTGTGTATTGATTGCGACCTTTGCTCCAGATTCAGCACAGAGAGCTCCCCCCTGCTACAATGCATTCAGCTCTGCAGCCTCAGGAGAGAAGGAGAAGTGCACCAGTGTCTACCAAATGTGAGTGTGTGTCCTTTAACCCCGTCTCCACCAGCTATAACCCCAATAGACTTAACCCTTACTGCCCTGGAGGATACAGTTCTCCCCACTGGAACTACACCATCTCTGCTGCCATTCCATCACCCCCGGAGGTTCTGCAGCAGCGGTGGCCCCATCGCTGGCCGCATCAAGTGGGTGGCGTCACGAGTAACAAATCCCCTGTAAATATTCCCCATCTTATTGTGCGGGCCCAGGGACACGGTCCGGACCAAGCCACCCATGACTTCCCCGGCACCAACCGGTCCAGTACCGAGTACCCCCGTCCCGTGGGGGCTCCACACTTCCACGATGTCTGCCTCTGTTACTGAGCGCCGCTGTGTTTCCCCTCTGGGTGGTGTTGGTCGCAGAGGAGCGGGCCCTGCAGAGGTGTCCGTTAGGCGCAGCCTACGTTCTTCTGACAGAGGTGGGGTGGGTGGAGCCAGTCGTGCATCTCCATCTGGCCTGGTTCTGGGGGCGGTCCGGATGAGGTCATCAGGCTGTGAGCTCCAGCCTATGGGAGGTAACCGCGCCCTTCAAATACATTGGAGAATGTCTTGCAGGCCGCCAGATATAGTTTTGGTTCCCTAAGTGATATAGTGTGTGTAGTTGTGTGTTTGACCCTTGCCTGGATTTCTGACTCTGCCTCTGCCTATCGATTTTGTACCTCAGCTGCCCTCTTGGTTTTTGCCCTTGACCCTTGCCTGGATTTCTGACTCTGCCTCTGCCTATCGATTTTGTACCTCAGCTGCCCTCTTGGTTTTTGCCCTTGACCCTTGCCTGGATTTTTGACTCTGCTACTGCCTGATGATTTTGTACCTTCGCTGCCCTCTCGGTTTTGACTCAGACTTCTGACTTTGTTTTTTGGGTCTTGATTTTTTTCCCTGGCGACCTTCCCTGCTCTGTTGCTATAGGCAGCTACCCCCTGGGCTTCGCTGTAATTCCAGATCCCTGTATAGGGGTTAAGAGTCTCGGGGTTTCTCGGGGTGCTGCCTACCAGCAGCTCGGCCTCACAGCGGATGGTCGTCACAATAGGTAAGCGGGCAGGGGGGACAGCAGAGCGTGCAGTGGAGGTGCCATGCCGCAGGGACACAACACCAGCTAATGCTTGAACCTTTCTGTTATAGCCCAGACCAGACCAAGGCCAACTTAAAGGAACTGTAGTTTTCCGGGTTCCTCTCGGTGAGTCAAAGTTTTCTGCTGTCGTAGGCAATTACTCTCTCTCTACCATCTTGAATGTGGGAAAGGAATGCTCCCAGGCCTACATTGCTTGCGTTGGTGTAAAGGATGAATGGTAGGTTATAATCGGGGTAAGCCAGGATTTCCTCACGGTTAGAGCCTGCTTCATCTGTTGGAAGGAATTTTCTTGTTCTTCTCCCCATTCCAATGGTGGCTCTGAAGATCTTCTCCTCTTAGATTGGCCTACCAGAAGATCTTGTAGGGGTGCTGCCATCTTTGTGTAGCCCTTTATGAATCTTCTGTAGTATCCAACCAAACCTAAGAATTGACGCACTTCGGTGATGGTGGTTGGTCTCTGCCAATCCTGGATAGCTGTCACTTTTTCCGGGTCTGGTGCTACTCCATCTGCGCTGACCACATCCGGAGGTATTGGACTTTAGGTTTCAGCAGGTGATATTTAGATGGTTTGAGCTTCATCCCGTAGTTTGCTAAAGCTGCAAATACTTCCGCCAGCTGTTCCAGATGTTCTCCGTAGATCTTGGAATACACGATGACGTCGTCCAGGTATAACAGCACCATCTCGAAGTTCTGGTGTCCCAGGCAACATTCCATGAGTCTTTGAAACGTTCCTGGTGCATTGAATAACCCGAATGGCATGCTGTTGAATTTGTATAGGCCCATTGGTGTTGTGAATGCAGTCTTCTCTTGGTCTTCTTCTGCAACGGAGACCTGCCAATACCCACTAGTGAGATCTAACGTGGAGAAATAATTAGCAGTCTTTAATGCAGCAAGAGACTCCTCTATTCAGGGTAACGGGTAAGCATCTTTGTGAGTGATCTTATTGACCTCCCTGTAATACACACACATCCTCATGGAGCCATCCTTCTTTCTGACTAGGACTAAAGGGGCTGCCCAGGGACTACAGCCATCTCTTATAACCCCGGCTTCCTTCATGTCCCGCAGCATCTCTTTGGCATGCTGGTAGTGATTTGGTGGAATGGGTCTGTCTCAAATTAATTGGGGGATGATCTCCTGTGGGTATGCGATGGTGTACCCCTTTAATCCTCCCAAAATCTAATGGATGCTTACTAAATATTTGTTCAAAATCTTGTGCTACCCGGTAGACTCTGCACTTCTGGTGAGAAGGGGTGGCATCAGTTCCTACGTGCAACTGCTGACACCACTCCTCTAGCTCTCCTTTGGAGTTGTTATCCTCTGCCTGACTAGACGGGGAAACGGGCTCTACTGCCTGTATGTTGTTGTTACAGACAGTATACAGCTTTGCTACAGTAGCACATTGGGGTAGTTTTGCTTCCTCTTCCCCACAATTTAATACATGGATTGGTACTCTTCCCTTGCGTACATCCACCACCCCTCTGGCTGTCAGTAGTGTAGGTCTATGCTCTGAATATACCGGCTCTACTACTGCCTGGTATTCCTTTCGTCTGAGACCTATTGCTGCTCAACACCATATCATCATTTCACTTTTCGGTGGTAACACAATGGGAACCGGGTCTGTTACCCGCACACTGCCAATCTCTTCCCCAAACAGATTTACCTGTTGCTTGTGGATGAGGGCTTGGATTTCTCTTTGGATGACTCTCGTCCACCAATAACCAGCAGTCTCAGCAATCTGTTGGAGTAAAAACAACACTTCTCCAAGGCAGTTTTCAATCACTTTAGTACCAATTACCATGTAGGGGTATTTCTCATCAGGATTATCCTCTACCACACATAACCCTTGGCATTTTAACTCTACCCTCCCCAGCTTTATTGTAACTTCCCTGAACCCCACCTGATTCTGTGGTTGCCCATTAGCTGCAAGAATGACAAAGTTAGGGTCTGAGGGTCTAAGATCGGTGTCAGACCAAAATTGTTTATAAAGGATATGTGAGATGGTGGTAACCTGCGACATGGTGTCCAGTAGGCCCGACATGGGGATTCCTTCTAGCATAATGTTGAGGTAAGGACTGCCTCCAATGTACCGATTACACCAGTCGTATGGGCCCAGTTGTTCCACTCCTGGTGTCTGGCCCTCGGGCCCAGGAATCTTGTGTTTAAAGGACATCCTCTTGCAAAGTGGCCTGGTTTGTTGCATTGCAGGCAAATGGGTTGCCCTGAAGAATCCGTGTAGCCCTTGGCTCTGCGTTGGAATGGTGCATCGGTCCCCTGAACGGGCGACTTTTTGGTCCCCTCCACGTGCCACATGGGTCTATGTTGGAATGGTACATTGGTCCCCTGCATGGGTGACTTGTTCTTCCTCCTCATCCATGAGACATCCTCAGGGCAATCAGCTAGTTGGATTTTGCTTGGTGGTGGTGCCCCAGGCATGGCTTGCAAGAGTTTTAGTACATAGTCCATATTTTTGATTAGCTGCAGCACATGGTTGCACAAGTCATCATCTGAGTTATTTGCTACAGCTTGTCTTTCCACTTTTGCAGGGTCTTTGGAAGCGGGTTTAAAGTCTATGGGAGAGGTGTTAACCTGCCATGATTGGATTGCAGGCTCTGCAGGTATTGGATCCCGTAACACTGTTATAGTGCGATCTTTTAAGTCATTAAAGTTCACAGTTGGATGATCCAAAACCCACATGTGTACCTGCTGGTGGTGGTAGTCTGACCTCAATCCTACCGTAAACTGCTCTGCAAGCATTTTATCCTTTTCTAGCACACCTGCTGGGTCTACCTGCTTTAAGGAACGGAGTGCCCCTTGTAAACGGAGGGCATAGTCTCTGATGGTATCCTGCGGTCTCTGCTTGCACTGGTAGAAAAGCATCCTCAATTAGACTGTGTGCATTTTTCAAAAACAGCTTTGAGTTTGTCAAACACTTTAGCTGCAGAGTCCCTGTTAGCATCGCTCCAAGACTCAACCTCCAGCTCCGCTGCGCCTGTTAATTGTCCCAGCACAATGGTGGCTCGCTGCTTTTCTGTCATCGCATACATGTCAGCACTGCACACATCTTTCGTTTGAAGACTGCTAGTGTATCGGGTTTACCTTCATATGTTGGCAACCATATTGCGCCCGGTATGTACGGCATGGTTATCGGCATTATCGGGGCCGCTGCTCCGGGTGCTGCATTTCGGGTGTCCCCTCTGTCAGGGACTTGTGCGTCGTCTGAGTCACTCATGATGGGGCCCCCCTAGTTAATCGCTGCCAGCCGGTGAGGTAAAACAAACTCTTCCGGTCGGCGGCGGCTCTGCAGGGGGAGTTGAGCACCTCGGGAACTTCTGGAACTGCGCTTTGCTGATCTCCGGCAGAGTGAGGGGGCGGGGCTTATCATTGCGCTCTTTCAGCCACGCAGCCGCGATGCTCTTCCCGCTCTGTGGCGCAGTAATGGCGGCCCTGTTTCACAGTTCACAAACAGTTAATAAAGTTCAATTCTAGGCACGCAGTACCTGATTTTACCGGGCACGGGTTCCTGTTTGTGACGCCAGATTGAGGTAGGGGGTAATTGGATACCGGGACTGATGGCGACTTGGATGGGGGATCACGGCTGGTCGGTCCCCGGTCCCGTGCCCTGGACCCTCAATGGCATGGATGGTGGGGGATGATGGTGTTGAAGGGGATTGTTTACGTGACGCCACCTGTGGTACCTGGTAACGTGTATACCAGTGCTGCGGCCGGCCGCTGAGGTGATGGAGGTGCAGTTAAGTGTAGTACAGCTCCCCCACAGGCGGAGCTTTACCTCAGGGCAGCGGGGATGGATGAGGGGAGTCGTAGTAGCATCTCTGCAGTCAATGCAGTGAATAGCGGTGGTTAAGCAGGCACACACACACACAGTGGTCTTTGTTTTGGTACCTTTTACTGGTGACAGGGTAACAGGTACAGTCCAGAGAAGTAACCAGGTCCCCGGTGCAATTTGGGACCTTCACCTTGGAGAGTTGTGAGGTCTCCTCTGTCACTGAGTGTGGTGGTTTGGGGTAAGTTCTGCCTGTGACTGAACTCACCGCTCCTTCTCCCTCTCAAGGCTTTACTCTATCACTGACAATGAGATCCTTCTGCGAGTTCCCTATTAATAATAATAATAATAATAATAAATCTTTATATAGCGCCAACATATGCTGCAGTGCTTTACAATGTAGGGGTTAAAGTATAGAAAATATAATACAGTAAGTAATTACAGTAGAGAACAAATACAGTACAATATTTGGATCCAAAACAATAGGCATAGAATCAATGTAAAAAGAAAATACAATAAATAAAGCAAGAAATGAAGGTGACCCTGCTCAAAAGAGCTTACAATCTACAACGGAATACGGGTTTCACAAGGTACAGGGGCTTATTACAACAATGGTCCAGGCATCTTGAGGAAAAGGGGGATAGAAATAAGCTTACATGAATGGTCATCAGACAATCTGTGTAGACCTTTTTGGTTTGGTGGAGTTTGTAGAAGAGTAATATCAAGAGAGATAGCCCATTCACTATCTACAGTGCAAAGGACTTCTATTAGGGAGTATGATAGGCCGCCTTAAAAAGATGTGTTTTTAGGGATCGTCTGAAGCCGTGCAAGTTGTGGATAGTCCTGATTTCTTGGGGTAGAGCATTCCAGAGGATTGGTGCAGCTCAGGCGAAGTCTTGGAGCCGGGAGTACGAGGATCGAATTAGTGCAGATGTTAGTCGAAGGTCATTTGATGAACGTAGAGAACGGGTGGGGTGATAGACAGAGATGAGGGAGGAGATGTAGGGGAGTGCTGCATTGTGAAGAGCTTTGTGGGTGAGAACAAGCAATCTGAATTTGATCCTGTAGTGTACGGGTAGCCAGTGCAATGACTGGCACAGAGCAGAGGCATCTGAGTAAGGATTGGCCAGATGGGTGATCCTGGCTGCTGCATTAAGGATAGACTCGAGAGGAGAAAGTCTAGTGAGGGGGAGGTCACTTAATAGAGAATTGCAGTAGTCAAGGCGGGAATTGATTAGGGCCACGGTGAGGCTTTTTGTTGTTTACATGGTGAGAAAGGGGCAGACTCTAGAGATATTCTTCAGGTGTAAGCAACAGGAGCAGATGAGAGATTGTGTGTGGGAGGAGAAGGAGAGATCAGTGTCAAACATAACACCCAGACAGCGAGCCTACTGCCTAGGCATTATTGTGGTGCCGCAAACTAAGAGAGAGTTGTCAGATTTAGGGAGGTTAGTGGAGGGTAGGAGCAGAAGGAGTTCAGTTTTGGAAAGGTTTAGTCTCAAAAAGAAAGTGGACATGATATTGGAAACTGCAGCTAGACAGTCATTGGTGTTCTTTAATACCGCAGGGGTAAGGTCAGGGACTGAAGTGTATAATTGCGTGTCATCAGCATAAAGATGGTACTGGAAGCCAAATCTGCTGATGGTGTGTCCAATCGGGGCTGTGTGGAGAGAGAAGAGAAGAGGACCAAGGACTGAGCCCTGAGGGACCCCAATAGTGAGAGGAAGAGGGGAGGAAGTGGAGCCAGCGAATGATACACTGAAATCCCTGGAAGGATATCTGGCTAGTCCTGTGTTTGAGACTCCTAACCGAGGCTCCACAGACTTATTTGCATACTGAAAGAGCAGGCAGAAAGATAGGAGGAGAGCCAGGAGAGAGCAGTGTCCTTTATGCCAATGGAGTTGAGCATGGAGAGTAGGAGATGGTGGTCAACAGTGTCAAAAGTGTCCCTATTCCTCCTTTGGGCCCTGGTCCTGTGTTTGGTCAGTTTGAGTGTCTCTTTCTATTTACCTCAGGGGGATTTGGTCCTCCTGGTTTTTCCAGGCTTTTACTGCTACAATGGATGCTGGCAGCGTCGGACTCCGGTGTCCGGGTGTACTACAGGGAAACCAGTTTTGTTCCCCTCTTTAATTCTCCTATTCTCCACTGGCCTCCAACCCTCTCCCAAGGGTGCAGCACAGCTGGGTCAGTGTTCCCTGGTCCTGGTCCTGGGCCTGGATCGTTCCCAGCGACCAGCTACTCACTCCTGCTCTCTTCACTGCCTGACTGTAACTAACTGAACTAACTGACTCCTCCCCTCAGGCCTGGATCTTTTAAAGGGGATCTGGCTTAAAGCAGCCAGTAGAGCTCCCCCTTCAGGTCTGGGGTGGAAGGTGTTGTGTGCTGTGTGTACCAAGGTGTAAATCCCTCCTTGCACCGGTGGATCCTGTGGCAATCCCCTGCAGGGGCGCCACATATGTGTGTCACCCCTGGTAGGGACCGTGCTGTACTCGGAACCAGGCCTTCTCCTCGTCATCGTCTAGGGCTGCGGGATATCACAGTGGTGTGACCCGGTCCGTGATCCTTTCGTCGGGCGAGCAGTTAAAAAGGGGTATTAAAAAAATGGCTAAAAAAAAATAAAGCAAAAATAAAAGTGTCGTGACGCCACCCGTGGGATGCAGCTTGTATAGCCGCTGCTGTAGTCGGGACCTCTGGGAATGATGGGAGTAGCAGCAGGGATGGTTCAGCTCTCCACTGGAATAGCAGATCTTCAAGGCAACAGTAAAGTCTGTGGGTGTGATAGTTCGTTGGGGGTGCAGGGTTCAGTGTACAGAAAAACTGACAGACACAGGGGTAACAGTCTCCTGTACCTTTACTGAAGTCAGAAGCAGGTTATCAAGGGCACAATTCACAAGTGGTGTTAGGGGTCCGGAGCCTGGAAGCAAGTTCAGGTTTTCCACATTTGGCAAGTTCTGAGGTCTCCTTTCTCCTCTACTTCCTATGTGCCCTGGCTGCTTGAAGCTGTGCTATGACCTTCTCCGCTCAGTCTGTCTTGGCCATGTGACTGGACATTTGAGCCTTTTTGTGTTATTCTCCTCCACTGCGTCTCCTGAGCTCTATTATGCGGCAGTGTCTCCTGGCCTATTTGGTGGGCGAGCAACTTGAAATTACCTGCCCTCCGGTTTTGGTTGCTGAGCTTAAAGTCCCTTGTGACCTCGGACTCCAGTGTCCATCCTGCACTCGGTGCTGGAGCGAGCTTGCTCGGCTCCACTCCCCACATCTTTTCCCCACTTCCCTCAGACCCTCACCTTGGGTCCCTCATGCTGTCTAGTTAGTTTTCTTGGATGGACGTAGCACGGATCCTGACCATAGGATGTCTTTACAGTCCTGCTAGGAACTGAACTGCCTGACCCCGCCCCCAGACCAGAATTTATAGGGTACCTGTCCTGATTTCTGAAGTAGAGTGTGGCTCCCCACCTGGTCAGGGGTCATAGTTGGGGTACTGCACCTATAAATGAGTGTGCAGTTACCCCTATCACAATGGTATGCAAATGTTCTGCAGGAGGCTCCCATCCTAGCACTCCCACACACACACACTTAGGCAGATGGCAGAGGTCCCATATCCTAGGGGAGGAGTTAGGGGAGGACACACAGTGAGTTTTAGTCGGCACTGAGGGAAGATGGAGAACTGGGGACCCTCCAAGTGAGTGAAGGAGGAATCCCAAGGAGGGGGCCCGTAGAGAGAGAAGCGGGCAGCCCAGACGGAAGGAGGGAACCCCACGACTGCCCATACTCAGGAGGGAACCCTGATCTGTTTTACCGGAGCACCGGTTCCGAAGACGGCGAGGGAGTTCAGCCCCTCACCGAGAACACCGGAGGTCGCAGACACCCTGTCCAGAGGAATTGTCACACCAGGATTCCCATCTACAGCGGGCCTGGATGAAGCGGGCACCTCAAGACAGGTATTGAGAGAAGGACACAGGGCAGATCCAAGCAGGCATTCCACGGGAAACTCCTAAAGATATTGCAGCCCATTGTGACTATCCAGCCACCTATTTTGTCCAGAGACTGTTACCTGCTGTGAACTGTTTTACCATCTGCATGGTTCCAGAAAAGTACCCGGGTAGAGTATTTGTATCTTTGCTGTACCCTCCTCATCCATCCATCTCCAGCACCCCTATCATCACCAGTGCATCCCTGCCCCCAGGGGTTAGCTCCACCTGCAGGAATACGTACTACCAAGGCCGCTATACCTTCACCCTCGCTTCGGAGGACCGAAGCGACGCTGGTGCTCAATCACCAGAAACTGCGGGTGGCATCACAAGAACTACATTACAAACTTTATTCCCCTGTATATAATATACCCCTTTTTCAAGAGTTTGGTCTCCGGGGCCACAGGTCTGGGCAGGACACCAGTGACATCCCTACCACAGCAGAGGGTCCAGACACCCGAGTCCCCCATTGCCCCGGGTGACACAAGAGCTCCCTCTTCTGGCCTGGAGTTGGGAAGGTGTTGTGCATGTGCTTTGCCTGAGGTGGGTGCCTTTCCTTGCTTCCAAACTTACTATTGTGGCAACCGAACCCTGGGGTGCCACATATACAGGCTGAGCCATTCTACAATTTTTGGTCTTGCCCAATTGATGCCACTTTTCTGTGGTCTGCCCCTAATTTTTTTGAAAAGTGGGGACTCATCTTGGGGTCTCCTTGCTGTGTGGGGCATCACTTGAACAGGACTCTCTGAGCACAAACCTACTCATGACACTCATGCACCTGTTCCTAAATAGTCAACCTTGAAATGCTAGGCCCATGCTATGACGGCTCAGCCTTTTTTAATGTGTCTCAGGGGTTAATATTCTTAATTAGGCCAGACATATTGTTCTTTTGTTTGTTAATCATTGTTTCTATCAGACTGCTCAGAGCCTCCATTTTGTTACTTTGTGGATTGCAAACTAAAGGTAATTTACCTTAGCCCCCTTCTGTCTACATCATTCAGAGGCAAATTATGTAGTTGAATTGAAATGCCAACCAATAAGAGAATAGCCTTACTCCACCAATTCTGTAACACCACAATACCCTGAGATGAAGGCTCAGGTTAAAAAAGGCCTTGTTTCAGTCACCAATAGATATATCCTACAGGACATCAGCCTAGAGGCTTCGGTCCCGGTTAGAAGACCATAACTTCAGACTAGGAACTTTGGTCCCAGCTGTCAAGACCACATTGAATGTTAATACCCTATGTGACTTCAGTCTAGGAACTTCGGACCCAGCTAGATCATAACCTAGATCATATTCTCCAGGAGATCAGCCTACGATCCTAGGATTCGGCTGGAAGAAACCCAGGTTATGACAATTCAGTCCCCTGGCTAAAGACTTTGCTGTGCTCGGTTAGCTTCAACAGCTTGCTGATATCCTTCTCAGTGGGTGCCCTCCAAAAGCAGGCTGCTGCTGGACTGGAGTAGTTGGCCCTGGAAGCCCTAAAAGCACGAATATTCTAATCCCTGGTGATCCAGCGGAAGGGTGAGACTCTGTTGCTTTTTTCATTGTGTGATTTGGCTTTTACTGTTGGCGATACAATAAATTCTAACCCATGTGTGGTGCCCTCACCCTGTGTTGTCTAAGTAGTGTTCTGCCCATGGGTAAGTAGTTTGGGTGTTTAATGGGATGAGCCCTGGTCCTTGCGATCTTTCTAAAGGTCTTTCTAAAGTCTCCACACAAGCCTCCTGCCTTGCGGCCATTGTGACCCAATACAAAATGTATAAGATGGATACTACTTTACTATGGCTATAATTTTTTGAAAAGTGGACTTATTTTGGGGTCTCCTTGCTGTGTGGTGAATGAAATGAGCAGGGCTCTCTGGGTACAAACCAACTTCTGACACTCTTGCACCTGTTCCTAAAATGATCAACCTTGAAATTCTGGGCCCAGGCCTCTTGCCTTGCTGCCATTGTGGCTCAATATAAAATGTAAAAACTGGATACTACTTTACTGTAGTCAAACACAATTTTTTGGAAAAGTGGGGACTCTTTAAAGGGTCTCCTTGCTGTGTGGTGCATGACTTGAGCAGAGCTCTCTGAATGACATGCCTACATCTGTCACTCATCCTCATTTTACTCCTCCTCCTTTTACTTAATGTAGAATACTGCTGCCACATTTCCCCTATGACTCAACCATGTGTCAATTCTAACTGAGTTTCACCCACCTCTGAAAGTTATGTGAATGTGAACCACCTTTTATTTTTAACTGATTTTCAAGAATGTGTGTCGCACACTAGGGACTGGGGTACTCGAGGTCGGGTTGTACTGTCTCTGGGGTGTCAAGGTGCTGGGTCCGGTCCCTTTGTCCCAGATGCGGCAAGTAAAGGGGTTATTTACAGGTGATTTGTCGTGATGCCACCCGGGGTTTGTGGTCAGTGGGACCACAGCTGCCATACTCCTGCTGGGGACGGTGACTTAGGGAAGCGTGGATGGTAAGCCCTCCTCGGGTAGGGCTGGGTGTCCCCAGGGCAGGTGTAGTGTAAGGGGCTGCATACTCTGGATGCTTCACTTACTTCTGTGCTGCAGCTTCTCCAGTCAGCATGCAGGGACAGCAGGGATGCAGCTCCGCAGGTGGAGATCTCTGCAGCGGAACTGGAAGGAACAGTCTCAGGCAATGGTGAGCTTACCGAGTACTTTACTGAAGTTATTTTAGCAGCACGTTACAAGTCACAGTTCTCACAGTCACAGTTCTTACAAGTTAACACTGCTCCGGGCACCCGGGTTCTACTGCAACTCAGACGGTTCCTCAGCGTTGTCTCCCTCAAGTACCTTTCAGGCCTTACTTGTCTCTCCCTCTTTCCTCACTCATAAGTTTGGTCTGGCTGTCACAAGCTTTTGTGTGATGAGTCCCTCTGTCTCAGGGTCATTGGCCCTAGTTCTATGGCTGTGTTCCTAGACCGTGGTGGTAGGTAGGCTGCAGGTCATAGAGTACCTGCCCCATGCTGGTGTGTCTCGTGATTGGGGTCTCTGAGACTCCCAGGTCACCTCTACAGAGCCGGCTCTCTGGCTGTCCTTGGCCTAGCCCTCCAGTGACCTCTAGTGTGGGCTCACTAGGCTCCTTCTGTCTCACTGTGGGGTGTCGCTGCCTGTGGCTTCCTTCCTTCACCTCTAGAATGAGCTTTCTCCACTAGGAAATCTTCCTTTAGGACTCTGCGTCATCCAGGGAACTTCTCCTGGGAATGTCTGCCTTCTTTCTGACTGTTCAATCTCTTGGTGTTCTACTTCTCTCTCTCTTCTTCTCTTACCTCTAAGGCTGGCTTCACATTAGCGTTTGTGTCTGCATGCTGATCGCATGCAGACACAAATGCAGTGTAAAGCAGGGCCATTTTGATGTGTCCGCAGCGGAGAATGTCCGCCTGCGGACACATCACTGTGCAGCCCGGCAGCCAATCAGCGGTGTCCGGGGGCGGAGATCAGCGCCGGAGATCTCCTCCACCCGGACGCCGGTAAGCTCCGGAACATGTCGGCGGGGAGAACAGCTGATTTGACAGCTGTTTGAATCTCCCGCGCCGACACCGAAAGGAGATGTCGGCGCGGGAAGATTCAAACAGCTATCACTTCAGCTGTTTCTCCCCGCCGACATCGCTAGCAGATTATCGGCGGCGGGGAGGAAGAGATGAGCAGAGGCTGAGCTGATCTCCCGGTGGCCGTCGGTGATCTCCTGTGACATCACCGCCGACCACCGGGAGATTTTTCTATGGGTCCGCAGCATTCTCCTGAGCTGTCAATCGCGGAACACTGCGGACCCATTGAAGCCAATGCATTTTTTGTGCGCTTGGGGACGCTTGCTGATTTTCCAAGGTCCCCAAGCACACAAAAAAAAACAACATGCTGCGTCCCGGGTGCGGACGCTGGACACCGGAAGGAGCAGATATCGTCCGCATCCGCACCCGAACGCAGCAAACGCAGACACCATGCGTTCCTATGCTAAACATAGGAACGCAGTGCGCATGCGTTTGACTGCGTATGGGAACGCAGCAATACGCTGCCTTCCCATACGCAAATGTGAAGGCAGCCTAACTGAGTGTCTCCGTGTTTTATCTGTGGTCTCTCCACCCACTTATTCAGCTACTCCTTCTCTCCTCCCACACTGCTCTTAACCCCTGCTACCCCTTGCCTAACCTAGAGTCCTAGGCATAGGGTCAGTGTGCGTCGGTGTGTGAGTGTTCCTACGGTCAACCGTCTTCCTCGCCTAGTTGCAGTTCACCCTGTGGCCGCCCTGGTCGCAGGGGCACCACATGTGCAGGCTGGCACAGACTGTGTCTCATGCATCCATGCTACGCCATGAGACTATTTTTACTCTAGGTAGTTTGTTGTCACTTTTTCTTGTGTCTGGCACTGATATGAGCAGCTAGGCAGCTTGTGGATATCTTTGAAAGAGCTTTCTTTGTGTTTCATGTTGCCTGCCATTGATCTCAATGGTATTTTGGGGGGATTCAATGGATAATTCATTAAACAATTCGGTGAACACCCAAGTATTTGGTGAACTGAACCCGAACACTAAAGTGTTCACTCATCTCTAGTTCTAATAAGTCACATGCAATATTAAACAGATGTTTAAGGCCCCATGTAAAGCAGTCTATACATATATATATATATATATCTACTCTATAATTGCCGTAGGCACGTTTGTGTCGGACCCCGGCACGCCGTGGCTTTGTCACTATGTGACGTCACCACGTGCGAGGCATTGCCCGCGTAGCGGGCATTGCGACCCCTCGCCGCTGTCATCCCGCTCCGGAGCAGCTGCTGTCAGCACATGCTGACACAGTGCTCCGGAGCCTGTGCCCCTGTGCCCCTGTCATCCGGCCATTGCTCGCGCAGGCTTAGTACGAGCACAATGCAGCCCCCGAGGACAGGAAGGGGTTAAGGTGACTGTGTGCAGAGTCACTCACCTGAGCTGCGGGCGACCCTTCCTCCACCGCCGCCTCAGACACCGGGCACCGGGCGGCACAGGGCGGCATGGGGCACACACACACCGGCCGGCACTGTGCTCACACCCCGGGCACACACACACGGCCGGCACTGTACTCACACCCCTGGCACTCACACCATGCTGACACCCCGGGCACACACACCGTGCTCAGCTGCTTCCTGAGTGAGGGGAGCCGGCCAGGCTGCACGGGAGGACGGGAGGAGGCGGAGAGACATTGCATAACACCCTCCTCACAACACAGTGACATCAGGGCACAGACATGACCAAGCACTTATATAATGTGAGCAGCCAGTATATGTGGCACCCTGGCACCTGTTGGGCACCACAGAAATCCTTAGGTACAAATGGAGTAAGTAACAGCACAGCAAAACCACAACACAAACAACACTTAGAACACCTGGTTTCACCCCGAGCCTCTAGGGGGAGCTACACTGGTGACTTCTAACCAGTTCCCCCTATAAATAGAGTCTTGGAGGGAGAAACTTGAGAGTGTGCAGTCACTTCAGAACTGTGAAGAGGGTGTGTGTGATCTCCAGCCTTATGAGACACACACTAGGCCCCAAACAGCCTGTTAGCAAGTGGTAATCCCTGCAACTGGGATAATAGGAAGAAGGAGATCACCTCTCAGGAATACAGAGTTAATCCAACTCTTTCCAAACCATCCGGTTACTGGAACCGAAGCTGTGGAAGCTACGAAGCCCTCACAGAGAACCAGCTACATCCAACAGGAGGTTTAGCCACCTGTTCCACCTGATGCACCTACCCACGAGAGCCCAGGGAAGAGTACTGATCCTGCTCAGACCCTTTTACAGTGCCCTCAGTGCTGCTAACCAGGTGAAGCAAGTTCCATTGAACACCCTGCCCGGTCCGGCTGGATTCCACATCCACCCGACCTTAGCACCAGAAGTAGAGAAAGGAAGCCTAACACTGCTTGCTGTGAAACTCCATAAGTGCCAACTTCACTATCCCGGTCCGAGTGTACCTGACTATCATCCAGTAAAGGTACCTAAAAGAGACTTTGTGTGGTTGTGCATTACTCCAGGATTCAGCGCGCAGCGTCCCGCAGCTGCCTCACAACATCTTGCGCAGCTCCCGGCTCCGGGGATTCCCGCTCATCCTGTGGGGAGCGTTCCATCTCGCTGTGTACCATCCCCCGGAGACCCGAACAGCGCTGGTACCGTTACCAGAACACCCGCAGGTGGCGTCACGAAGACAAATCACCCCACTGTTCCGCCATTCCCCTATTGATCTGGACCACCGGGCCTACACCACCGCAGGCGCGGTTCCGTGACTGGAGGAGAAACAACGCCCGCTACGTGTACCCCCGGCTACGGTGAGTCATATATAGATATAAAGCTGCCATATGGTGCCCAGGATGTGCCAGCTCTGAGGAGCCATGACGTCACACCGGGTTATTATCAGCCGCCACAAATTCCAGGACACACCGGAAAATGTGACATATTATCTTCACTGTATGATCATCATTGTACAGCTGATGTCTCCACCTTACAATTATGGGCTGTAGACTCCTATCAATCAGGCCACGTTCACACAGTGTTTCTTATGCGGTCCCCATAAGGATTACCGCAACCGCGTCGCATTGCGAGTCGCTGGCTGAGTGCGAGCACTTGCGGCGCGATTGCGGTAATCCCCATAAGGATTACCGCAACCGCGCCGCAAGTGCAAGTTGCGGCGCGGTTGCGGTAATCCCAATACAAAGTATAGGGGGACTTGCGGCAGGTGCGCCAAGTGCGGTTTTGCCGCTCCTGCCGCAAGTCCCCCTATACTTTGTATGGGGATTACCGCAACCGCGCCGCAGATGCGGTTTTTTAATAAAATAATAAATAATTAAATAAATAAATAAAATAATAAATAATAAAATAAATAAAATAAATAATATAAAATAATCTTAATACAAATAAATTCACTTAAAATAACAAATAATAAATAAATTTAATAATAATAAAAATTGTAAAAAAATAAAATAAATAAATAATAAAATAAAAAATAATAATAACAAAAAAATATATATATATATATTACATTAAGATATTAATTACATTAACTAATTAAAATATAATAAAATAAAATAAATTTAATTAAAATAAAAAATTAATATACAAAAAAATATAATTAATAATATATTAATATAAAATAAAAATGCTAATAATAATGATATTAATGCTATTAATACAGTTATTAATGCTATTATTAATGCTATTAATGCTATTAATGCTATTATTAATGCTAATAATGCTATTAATAATGTAATTAATGCTATTATTAATGCTAATAATGCTATTATTAATGCTATTAATGCTATTAATAATGCTATTAATGCTAATAATAATGCTATTAATGCAATTAATAATGTTATTAATGCTATTATTAATGCTATTAATGCTAATAATAATGCTATTAATGCTATTAATAATGTTATTAATGCTATTATTAATGCTAATAATGCTATTATTAATGCTATTAATGCTAATAATAATGCTATTAATGCAATTAATAATGTTATTAATGCTATTATTAATGCTATTAATGCTAATAATAATGCTATTAATGCTATTAATAATGTTATTAATGCTATTATTAATGCTATTAATGCTAATAATAATGCTATTAATGCTATTAATAATGTTATTAATGCTATTATTAATGCTAATAATGCTATTATTAATGCTATTAATGCTAATAATAATGCTATTAATGCAATTAATAATGTTATTAATGCTATTATTAATGCTATTAATGCTAATAATAATGATATTAATAATGTTATTAATGCTATTATTAATGCTAATAATGCTATTATTAATGCTATTAATGCTATTAATAATGCTATTAATGCTATTACTAATGCTAATAATGCTATTATTAATGCTATTAATGCAAATAATATTGCTATTAATGCTATTAATAATGTTATTAATGCTATTATTAATGCTAATAATGCTATTATTTATGCTATTAATGCTCATAATACTGCTAATAATGCTATTAATAATGCTATTACTGCTAATAATAATGCTATTCCTTATATTATTGCTTTTGATGAGGCGATTATTATTTAAAAATCTTTAAAAAAACAATAAACATATTTTACATACCTGATGCATTTGCATCTGGCTAACAGCTCTAACTACTATAATCAAATTAATGCACGTTCTAGAATCCCGATGCATTTGCATCGGTCTCACAGCTAGTATATATATATATATATATATATATATATATATATATATATATATAGATATTGCCAAATATGGCACAAACACTGAAAATATAACTCCACAAATATGGGAAAAGACTCATCAAGTACGAGTGTAAGGTCTGAAAATAAGGCTAAATAGAGAGAAGAAGCAACACCCTGCTTGATAATCTGCGATATGGGCATACGAAACCCTGATTACAAGCCCACAACCAAAAAGTGACTAATACCTACTAAGGCTGCCTTCAGATTTGCAGATGCCTCCGCAGCATTTTGCAGAGGCATCTGCAAGCATCTGCATGCAGACCGCGGCCCCTATGTTTATAATGGAGCGCACGGCGATCTGCAGATGCTTGCAGACCGCCGTGCGCTCTCATTGCCCGCCATTAGTGATCTGTGCGCAGGCGGATGCCTGCGCACAAATCACACACTCTCGCCCGCACCAGGGACGCAACATCTCGCGTCCCTGGTGCGGGCGAGAGTGTGTGATTTGTGCGCAGGCATCCGCCTGCGCACAGATCACTACTTGCGGGCGATGAGAGCGCACGGCGGTCTGCAAGCATCTGCAGACCGCCGTGTTCTCCATTATAAACATAGGGGCCGCGGTCTGCATGCAGATGCTTGCAGATGCCTCTGCAAAACGCTGCGAAGGCATCTGAAAGTCTGAAGGCAGCCTAAGACCCCAGACTGGATATGCAGCTGTCAACTGGAATACATATATGGAGCCTGAACTTTATGTAGGACAAACAATGCAAGAACTCCGTTGAAGAATACAACAGCACTTCTCAGACATTGGAAGAACCTGCAAGGAGACCAAGGCATTACATCAGTAGCACATCAGTAGCAACACACTTTCTGGAGCACAATAATGGGTCACATAGATGTGTTCGCATCATGGCGTTGGATAAAGTCCCAACAAGACTCAGAGATGGACACATAGTTAATGAATTATTGACAAGAGAATCCAGCAGGATTTTTAACCTACAGAGTTTAGCACCTCAGTTATTCAAGAGCTTCTCTTCACGGGTTACTATAAGAAATAAAAATCACAATCTAATATATAAAGCTGAGTGTATGTATGTGTGTGTACGTATCATAGCTCCACTCCTCCAGGTAATCCCCCTCATAGCTCCACTCCTAAACATAGCCACGAGCTTCAGAGTGCTGCCTCCTTTAAAGCCTCAACCCATCCACATACAGTTAGGGCCAGAAATATTTGGACAGTGACACAAGTTTTGTTATTTTAGCTGTTTACAAAAACATGTTCAGAAATACAATTATATATAATATGGGCTGAAAGTGCACACTCCCAGCTGCAATATGAGAGTTTCCACATCCAAATCGGAGAAAGGGTTTAGGAATCATAGCTCTGTAATGCATAGCCTCCTCTTTTTCAAGGGACCAAAAGTAATTGGACAATGGACTCTAAGGGCTGCAATTAACTCTGAAGGTGTCTCCCTCGTTAACCTGTAATCAATGAAGTAGTTAAAAGGTCAGGGGTGGATTCCAGGTGTGTGGTTTTGAATTTGGAAGCTGTTGCTGTGACCAGACAACATGCGGTCAAAGGAACTCTCAATTGAGGTGAAGCAGAACATCCTGAGGCTGAAAAAAAAAAAAAAAAATCCATCAGAGAGATAGCAGACATGCTTGGAGTAGCAAAATCAACAGTTGGGTACATTCTGAGAAAAAAGGAATTGACTGGTGAGCTTGGGAACTCTAAAAGGCCTGGGCGTCCACGGATGACAACAGTGGTGGATGATCGCCGCATACTTTATTTGGTGAAGAAGAACCCGTTCACAACATCAACTGAAGTCCAGAACACTCTCAGTGAAGTAGGTGTATCTGTCTCTAAGTCAACAGTAAAGAGAAGACTCCATGACAGTAAATACAAAGGGTTCACATCTAGATGCAAACCATTCATCAATTCCAAAAATAGACAGGCCAGAGTTAAATTTGCTGAAAAACACCTCAAGAAGCCAGCTCAGTTCTGGAAAAGTATTCTATGGTCAGATGAGACAAAGATCAACCTGTACCAGAATGATGGGAAGAAAAAAGTTTGGAGAAGAAAGGGAACGGCACATGATCCAAGGCACACCACATCCTCTGTAAAACATGGTGGAGGCAACGTGATGGCATGGGCATGCATGGCTTTCAATGGCACTGGGTCACTTGTGTTTATTGATGACATAACAGCAGACAAGAGTAGCCGGATGAATTCTGAAGTGTACCGGGATATACTTTCAGCCCAGATTCAGCCAAATGCTGCAAAGTTGATTGGACGGTGCTTCATAGTACAGATGGACAATGACCCCAAGCATACAGCCAAAGCTACCCAGGAGTTCATGAGTGCAAAAAAGTGGAACATTCTGCAATGGCCAAGTCAATCACCAGATCTTAACCCAATTGAGCATGCATTTCACTTGCTCAAATCCAGACTTAAGACGGAAAGACCCACAAACAAGCAAGACCTGAAGGCTGCGGCTGTAAAGGCCTGGCAAAGCATTAAGAAGGAGGAAACCCAGCGTTTGGTGATGTCCATGGGTTCCAGACTTAAGGCAGTGATTGCCTCCAAAGGATTCGCAACAAAATATTGAAAATAAAAATATTTTGTTTGGGTTATGTTTATTTGTCCAATTACTTTTGACCTCCTAAAATGTGGAGTGTTTGTAAAGAAATGTGTACAATTCCTACATTTTCTATCAGATATTTTTGTTCAACCCTTCAAATTAAACGTTACAATCTGCACTTGAATTCTGTTGTAGAGGTTTCATTTCAAATCCAATGTGGTGGCATGCAGAGCCCAAGTCGCGAAAATTGTGTCACTCTCCAAATATTTCTGGCCCTAACTGTAGCTGCACCCCCTTCATAGCTATGCCTCCTTTATAACCCCGCCCCCTTCATGGCAGCATGTGTGTATGTATGTATAACTCCGCCCCTCTACATGGTCTGTTCAAAAGTTGGAACTACCAAGAATCTCTTTATCTTTACACCAGAAGGAAAAAACAAAAATGTAATTTATCAAAAGGTTCTTGAATGAATTGCAAATAAAAATACTGAGCATGACTTGGGTAAAAATTTAGTTAATTTGTATTGCATATCTGTAGTGTTGAATATATGATGTGAAATATTTTTATGTGCAAAATAATCATTCTATTTTGTTATAACTAAGCACAGTTAGTTATTATTCTCGGGCAACGCCGACCTCTAGACCTCGTAAAAAATATGAAAAAATAAAATGAAAAATAAGGGGTGGTTTATAAAGATAAACTTTATTACATCAGGAAATTGTCTCTATGTTTCAAATTGGTGACATTTTTCTTTCCCTATTTTTTCCTGACCCCAAGCTCCAGCTGTAGGACTCATTGACCAATCAAAACAGGACCAGCAGAAAATCACCATACTGGAGAAGATTCTCCTATCTCGGAATACACGTTCCATCACAGTCTTCCAATGTCTGATGTGCTTGTTGTATTTTAACAGAATAACATTTTCTGTGTTTGTACCACATTTGGCAATTCTGTTTATAAGGTACTATATATGGTATGGTTAATATTTCTGTAGGTATGCACTTTGTATTTATAAAAAAAATAAATTCTAAACTAATGCTCATTCCTATACCTAGTGTCGAGCCCCAGGCCCTGGGGTACTTGGGTATCAGGCTCCAAGGAGTTAACACTGCTGTATTACGGGGAGTGGTGGCCGCGCCTAATCAAGTGGCCTGGGTGACACTTCAAAAACGGTTTATATGTACAGGGAATTCTATATACAGTTCCCGTGACGCCACCTGTAGTTTCCGGTGATGGGTCACCAGCGCCACCACAATCCGCCGGAGGTGGATGGTAGTGCGGCTTAGATGGCAAAGCCCCCTACAGGTAGGGCTGTTCCTCCAGGGCAGCGTTCCTGCAAAGGGAACAGGTTGTTGTAGGAAATCACTCACAGAGGCAGAATTCACTTTCTCCCAGGTACTTTACTGTCAACTTGTAGCAGCATCAGTTACAGTTCACAGTTCAGCATTTAGATGTTACAAAAACAGGTAGCTTAACGGGTGGCTGCAAGTGGATCCCAGGTGGTATGGTGGAACCCTTGGTGTACCTTCGTTAACTAATCCGTGTCCGTTCTTCCCCGTCTAGGATGGGCCTACACCCAGTAGCTCCATATAGGTAGTACCGGGGGTCCTCACCCTCGTGGTGAGGAAGCAGGCTGAATGCTCCACTGGCAGGGTGCTGTGGCTGATTAATGAGACACAGCAGCCGGTTGCCGACTTCAAAGCTGAACTCTGGCCAGATCCTCGGGCCTGGCATTCCCATGGTGGACTGTAGTATCCCCTGGAGTATGGTCTCTCCACTCTGAGGATCTCCCTTTCTCTCTAGGACCCAGACTTCTCTCGTGGTGCACCCTCTTTCAGGACCTCCTCAAGGTCCCTCCTTCTTCCCTCCTGTTTGTCTTGAAATAGCCCTGGTTTGACTTTCCACCTCATCCCACTTAGCTCAATCTTCCTAATTCTTCTTCTCCTCCTCCTCCTCCATCTAACCCAAAGGGGCCCAGACCGAAGCCAAAAAACCACCTTGATCCCCCTTGAGGTAAATATATTCCCTCCCGGGTAACCTCCCACCACTCAACTCATGTGGGAGTGCTGGGAATGGGTCCCAACCACCATCCTATGGTCCACCTGCAGCTGGAACATTTACACCTCTTTCACGGGTGTAGTACCCCTCTGTGATGCCTGCTCATGCGGGGCACCACACTAGCACTAAGTTAAGTTTGTTTGCTTACATTCAATACATATGGACTGATTTACATGGGGTTTTAAATATCTGTTTAATATTGTATGCTACTTACTGATAATTACTTGGTCTGTTAAACAGGTGCGTATATGATTTGATCCCTATTAATATTTATCGTGGTGCCCTCTACTGAATATATCAAACAGCCAGGCCTCAATGTTGGCTGGTAGGACAAAGTACCGTGGGTCCTACAAGCTGATTGAACCACGGTGACCTGTGGAAGTACGGTCCTGCAGCAAACCACTCATAGATGAGCAATCATTACCAGTTGTGGGTTCTCACAACTGCATCAGGTGAGCAGCTCCATCTTTACACATATTTTAGCCTTATAAAAGAAGGTATTACCCTATGTGCGCATTCTTGAATTGCTTTTAGGCCTCAATGTTGCACAGTGTTCAGCAGCAGGCAGGTAAGAAATATGTCGGGGTCAGACAAGAATTCCCGATGCCTGCACTCTCCAGCCACCTATTTACAAATACACTACAATACATCATCCCCCAGTGACAATCAGCTGACTGGCCACACTGACCATCAAGTACTAACAGCCACAATTGGCTAGAAACAACTTTCCCGGAGATTAAACCCTCACAAATAGAGAGGGGAGGAGAGAACACTGGCTTTATGGATAATGACATGTGTTCCCCTCCTAAAGATCCTGGATCCACCATGAGCAGTGCCCCTGAAATGTATTAGTGACAGGGTTTCTTTGCTATGCCCTATGATAATATATTGTGGCAGGCTGTATTTCAGTTTAGGGTTACCTCCATCAGTTGGAACTAGTATTAGTAAGGGAAGTGCAATATAATCTATCAAGGTAAGTTTACCCATGGAGGACTAAGTTTTACTTTTGAAAATATTGGTATCTAAGATGGATCAGTCAGCTATATGTAAAGCCCCTACCTGGTACCCTATAACAGAACTGCCAATGAACATTTTATTTTATCTCAGTAATAGAGCACCAGTTTAATAATTCTACATATTAGATAATGTTCATAAATGTAATAGGACAACAGTGCAATAGTTGTGGAGCAATCCTGTATTAGTCCATTTTTTCATCTTACCTGATTTAAAGGGCAAGAGTGCAATAACCTTATTACAGGACTAAAGGATATCAGTCCATACCAATTTCTGCCCCTTTTTCTGCATTGTTGGTGCATCGGCTGCAAGGGCCGGTGTACTCGGACACTCTGGGGCATCAGTATATAAGTAAATATGAGGCACTCCATCCTGTCAGTGAAGGTGCCATCATGTTTTGATGCAGGAATGTGCTGAAGGAATGGACAGACACAGGGGTTTCAGTTCTTACCAGTCTCTTTACTGTAGCTTAGTTCAGTGCCAACCAGCCGGGGTACTGTGCTCTCCAGATGGCAAGTCAGGGGAAAGTATAATAGAAAGACGTCGTCACATGTGTATTTTTCATCTACACATGGTTTTGGATTACAAAAACAAATGTGAAAAACTGCCCAAAAACTGTACATTGTGAACGTAGTCTAATGACTAAATACCACCATTGTTTAAAACAAGTGGTCTAGTTTAACAGGGGTAATGTTTCCTTCCTCCTTATAAACGTAGAATATTTCTGCTTCACAATCAAGAGAGTGGAAATTAGATGCTGTAGCAAAATTGCAGAAACTCAACATGCTGAAGTCAGGGCCGGCGTCAGCACCCGGCGTACCCGGGCAAATGCCGGGGCCCGACTGCTTGGAGGGGGCCCACCGGGCCCCTGAGGGCTAGGGTCACACTTGCATTGTGACCCTAGCCTTATGCAAGTATTGTCTGCTGCAGCGCAGAGCGTTTAACGCTATGCGCTGCCAGCAACTGAGCCCATAGAAACCCGATGTTTACATTGACAACCAGTGGTTGTCAAGGTAAACGTCGGATTTCTATGGGCTGCCTCCAGCGCATAGCATTAAACGCTATGCGCTGCAACATACAATACTTGCATAAGGCTAGGGTCACAATGCAAGTGTGACCCTAGCCTCAGGGGCCCCTGAGCACTGCCCCCACAGCCACAGCCATATCCAGGGGGCAGCTGGGGGGTCATTTTCAGGCTCCTGCAGCACCGGAGGTCTCCCTCCTCCCCCCTCCACGGGAGCCGACAGAGCTGCACACTCTGGGCTCAGTCTGACAGGACCTGTGATGATGTCAATGGATGGGGAGGAGTCAGTGGTCTCATGATCAGCTAGTCCTCAGTGTATCCAGGACTGTGCTGGCCACCATGAATGATGCTCAAATAAGGTGAAGGTTATGTGTGGGGTCAGGAGGGATTTACAGTGTGAATGTAGCAGAGGCGAGTGTGTACTAGGTGCATGGAGCGGAGCCGTGTGTACGAGGTGTACAGAGCAGAGCCGTGTGTGTACGAGGTGTACGGAGCAGAGCCGTGTGTGTACGAGGTGTATGGAGCGGAGCCGAGTGTGTACGAGGTGTACGGAGTGGAGCCGCGTGTGTGCGAGGTGTACGGAGCAGAGCCGCATGTGTACGAGGTGTACGGAGCAGAGCCGCGTGTGTACGAGGTGTACGGAGCAGAGCCGTGTGTGTATGAGGTGTGCGGAGCAGAGCCGTGTGTGTACGAGGTGTGCGGAGCAGAGCCGCGTGTGTACGAGGTGTGCGGAGCAGAGCCGCGTGTGTACGAGGTGTGCGGAGCAGAGCCGCGTGTGTACGAGGTGTGCGGAGCAGAGCCGCGTGTGTACGAGGTGTGCGGAGCAGAGCCGCGTGTGTACGAGGTGTGCGGAGCAGAGCCGCGTGTGTACGAGGTGTGCGGAGCAGAGCCGCGTGTGTACGAGGTGTGCGGAGCAGAGCCGCGTGTGTACGAGGTGTGCGGAGCAGAGCCGCGTGTGTACGAGGTGTGCGGAGCAGAGCCGCGTGTGTACGAGGTGTGCGGAGCAGAGCCGCGTGTGTACGAGGTGTGCGGAGCAGAGCCGCGTGTGTACGAGGTGTACGGAGCAGAGCCGCGTGTGTACGAGGTGTACGGAGCAGAGCCGCGTGTGTACGAGGTGTACGGAGCAGAGCCGCGTGTGTACGAGGTGTACGGAGCAGAGCCGAGTGTGTACGAGGTGTACGGAGTAGAGCCGAGTGTGTACGAGGTGTACGGAGCAGAGCCGAGTGTGTACGAGGTGTACGGAGCAGAGTCATAGGTGTACGGAGCAGAGCCGCGTGCGTACGAGGTGTACGGAGCAGAGCCGCGTGCGTACGAAGTATGTGTACCAGTGGTAGCCCCCCGCGGATTCCGCTCCTATAGTCTCAGCCACCTTTGCCAGCAGCATTCTTCTCCATAGTCTCTTCTGCCGCTGTCTGCATTCTGCAGCTCAGCATGGAGGGGCACGATGTCATCACTGTGGTGATATGTGCAGAGCGACCGGAGGAGACCGGAGCGGCAAGAAGAAAGGTGAGGAGAAGAGAGATCCGGACGGCCAGACACTCCGCTTGGCTGCGGTGCCACCCATATAGCAGTGCGGCTCCATTGAGCTGCTTGCCTTTGGAAGTGCACTGAGATACAGGCTGATTTGCTGCTAAGGGAAAAAAAGAAAGAAAAAAAAAAAAAAAACCTCTTTATATCTGATTCTCTAGCGAGTGTGACCGCGAGCTTTGTGTGACAGAGAGCAAGTGCGACAGAAGTAAGTGTGTGACTTGTGATTCAGTGACTTTGGATTCAGGGAGTTTGGAAGGGAGGACTTACTGAATTGCTGGTTGTATTTTATTAATACTTTGCATTTCTTTTTACTTATCATTTCTGTCTGGTGCAATCCCCATTAGGAAATGAGCTCCATGATTGGCAATGCCATCCAGTGTACATCTTGCCACATGTATGCATTCCTTGACCAGCCAGCCGAGGGTGCATACTGCTGTGTGAGATGTGAGTACGTTGTGCATTTGGAAGCCCAGATACTGGATCTAAATGAACGACTGACAACGCTGAGATCCATAGACAATATGGAAAGGAGTCTGCTGCTCACTGAACAGCTGCTCAATGGGATAGATGTGGGGGAGGATGGTACTATGGAGCCTCAGGACCATGAGGTAGCTAGCTGGGTGACAGTTAGAAGGCGGGGTAGAGGGAAGGGTGCCAGGGAGGCTAGCCCTGATCTGGCACACCCCAATAAATTTGCTATGTTGGCAGATGAGGGGGGTGTGAGTTCAGGGATAGCACTGCTGCAGCAGGGCATGACCTCTGAAAGCCAGAGGAGTGTCTGCTCCAGTAAGGGGGAAAACAGGAGAGTAGGGCAGGCCAGACAGGTGCTGGTAGTGGGGGACTCAATTATTAGGGGAATAGATAGGGCAATCTGTCACAAAGACAGGGATCGTCGAACAGTGTGCTGCCTACCTGGCGCTCGAGTCCGGCACATCGCTGATCGGGTTGACAGATTACTGGGAGGGGCTGGTGAGGACCCAGCGGTCATGGTGCACATTGGCACAAATGACAAAGTTAGAGGTAAGTGGAAGGTCCTTAAAGATGATTTCAGGGAATTAGGCTGCAAGCTTAAGGCAAGGACCTCCAAGGTAGTATTCTCTGAAATACTGCCTGTACCACGTGCCACACCAGAGAGGCAACGAGAGATTAGGGAGATAAATAAGTGGCTCAGGAATTGGTGTAGGAAGGAGGGGTTTGGGTTCCTGGAGAACTGGGCCGACTTCTCTGTTGGCTACAGGTTCTATGCTAGGGACGGGCTGCACCTCAATGGGGAGGGTGCAGCTGTGCTGGGGGAGAAAATGGCTAGAAGGTTGGAGGAGTGTTTAAACTAGGGATTGGGGGGGAGGGTATTCATTGTATAGGAGGGGAAGATAGTGTAAACAGTAACCTGGGCACAAGTAATAAAATTGGGGGTGGCATGGGGGGTGGGGTTAGAACAGTCAATCTAGTAGGAAGGAATAGAGGTAAAGAGAGATGCATAAAGTGCCTGTTCACTAATGCCAGAAGCCTCACCAACAAAATGGAGGAATTAGAATTGATTTTGTTGGAAAATAATTATGACATGGTGGGAATTTCGGAGACTTGGCTGGACGAGAGCCATGACTGGGCTGTTAATTTACAGGGCTATTGTCTGTTCAGAAATGACCGTACAAATAGGCGAGGAGGAGGTGTATGTTTATACGTAAAATCATCCTTAAAACCCATCCTGCGTGATAATATAGGTGAATCTAATGGAAATGTAGAGTCTCTGTGGGTGGAGATAAGGGGAGGGGGAAAAAATAATAAATTACTGATAGGGGTTTGTTATAAGTCCCCAACAATAATGGAAGTGGAGGAGAATATCCTCATAAAGCAAATAGATGAAGCAGCGACTCAGGGAGAAGTCATTATTATGGGGGACTTCAACTACCCTGAAATACATTGGGGATCAGAAACCTGCAGTTCCAGCAAAGGTAATAAGTTTTTGAAAACTATAAGAGACAATTACCTTTCACAACTGGTTCAGGACCCAACAAGAAGGGGGGCACTGCTGGACCTAATATTAACCAACAGGCCAGACCGCATATCAAATATACGGGTTGGAGGTCACTTGGGTAATAGTGATCATAACTTAATAAGCTTTCAAGTATCCTTTACTAAGACGTGTAGTAGAGGGGCCACAAGGACACTAAACTTCAGGAAGGCAAATTTCCAACGGTTGAGAGATGATCTTAGTGCAATAAACTGGGACGATGTCCTGAGACATAAAAGTACACAACACAAATGGGAGATGTTTATTAGCATCCTGAATAGGACCTGTGCACAATATATACCCTATGGGAATAAGCATGCTAGAAATAGGAGGAAACCACTATGGCTAAATAAAGCGGTAAGAAGTGCAATATGTGACAAAAAGAAAGCATTTAGGGAATTAAAGCAAGTAGGTAGTGATGAAGCATTAAATAAATACAGAAAATTAAATAACATTTGTAAAAAGCAAATCAAGGCAGCAAAGATTGAGACAGAGAGACTCATTGCCAGAGAAAGTAAAAAGAATCCCAAAATATTTTTTAACTACATAAATAGTAAGAAACTAAAAAATGATGGTGTTGGCCCCTTTAAAAATAGTCTGGGTGAAATGGTGGATGAGGATGAGGAAAAAGCAAATATGCTAAATGACTTTTTTTCAACGGTATTTACACAAGAAAATCCCATGACAGACAATATGATCAGTGATAACAAAAATTCTCAATTAAACGTCACCTGCTTAACCCAAGAGGAAGTACGGCATCGTCTAAAAATCACTAAAATTGACAAATCCCGGGCCCAGATGGGATACACCCCAGAGTGCTGCAGGAATTAAGTACTGTCATAGATAGACCATTATTTTTAATATTTAAAGATTCCATAATAACAGGGTCTGTACCACAGGACTGGCGTATAGCAAATGTGGTGCCAATATTCAAAAAGGGGACAAAAACTGAACTTGGAAATTATAGGCCAGTAAGCTTAACCTCTACTGTGGGTAAAATCCTAGAGGGTTTTCTAAGAGATGCTATACTGGAGTATCTGAAGAAAAATAACCTCATGACCCATTATCAACATGGTTTTACGAGGGACCGTTCCTGTCAAACTAATCTAATAAGCTTCTATGAAGAAGTAAGTTCTGGACTGGACCAAGGAAATGCAGTGGATGTGGTGTATATGGACTTTTCAAAAGCTTTTGATACGGTGCCACATAAAAGGTTGATACATAAAATGAGGGCAATGGGGATAGGGGAAAATATGTGTAAGTGGGTTAAGAACTGGCTTAGTGATAGGAAACAAAGGGTGGTTATTAATGGAACACACTCAGAATGGGTCACAGTTAACAGTGGGGTACCACAGGGGTCAGTGTTGGGCCCGCTTCTATTTAATATATTTATTAATGACCTTGTAGGGGGCATACAGAGTAGAATCTCAATATTTGCAGATGACACTAAACTCTGCAGGGTAATCAATACAGAGGAGGACAATTTTATATTACAGGAGGATTTATGTAAACTAGAAGCTTGGGCTGCTAAATGGCAAATGCGCTTTAATGGGGATAAATGTAAAGTCATGCACTTGGGCAGAGGAAACAAAAGGTATAATTATGTGCTTAATTGTAAAACACTGGGCAAAACTGTCACTGAAAAAGACCTGGGTGTATGGGTAGATGACAAACTCACATTTAGTGGCCAGTGTCAGGCAGCTGCTGCAAAGGCAAATAAAATAATGGGATGTATTAAAAGAGGCATAGATGCTCATGAGGAGAACATAATTTTACCTCTATACAAGTCACTAGTGCGACCACACTTAGAATACTGTGTACAATTCTGGTCTCCGGTGTATAAGAAAGACATAGCTGAACTAGAGCGGGTCCAGAGAAGAGCGACAAAAGTTATTAGAGGACTAAGGGGTCTGCAATACCAAGACAGGTTATTAAACTTGGGGTTATTTAGCTTGGAAAAACGAAGGCTTAGGGGTGATCTTATAATAATGTATAAATATATGAGGGGGCAGTACAGAGACCTTTCTAATGATCTCTTTACTCTTAGGCCTGAGACTGGGACAAGGGGGCATCCTCTACGTCTGGAGGGAAGAAGGTTTAATCATAATCACAGACGCGGATTCTTTACTGTAAGAGCAGTGAGACTATGGAACTCTCTGCCACATGATGTTGTAATGAGTGAGTCACTACTAACATTTTAGAAGGGTCTGGATGCCTTTCTTGAAAACTATAATATTACCAGTTATATATACTAGATTCTTTGATAAGGCGTTGATCCAGGGAATTAGTCTGATTGCCGTATCTGGAGTCAGGAAGGAATTTTTTCCCCCAATGTGGAGATTAGTGTTGCCACATGGGGTTTTTTTTGCCTTCCTCTGGATCAACATGTTAGGCTATGGGTTTGAACTAGATGGACTTAAAGTCTTCCTTCAACCTTAAAAACTATGTTACTATGTTACTATTTGTGTGCTTGAGGATGCGTGTGTATATACCAAGCATCCTCAGATGCACAAAAATGCAACATTTTGCATTTGAAGGGTGTTTTTAAAAAGCGCAAGGGAACGCAATCGCATTTTAGCCCGCTCCTAACAACATGTAATATACTCACTATCAGAAACAGCTCTTGCTGGTTTCGGCAGTCACTGTTCCTGTAAGGCTGCCTTCACATAGGCGTTTTTTAAAAAATGTGGCAGTTGCGGTAAAGAAAACCCCGCATCTGCCGCATTTTCCGTCTAGCGGCTGCACTTGCTACACGTTTGCGGCAAGCCCCATGCATTGTCTATGGGGCTTGCGGTAAGTGTGCGGCAATATATAGTATAGCATATATATATATATATATATATATACATATATATATATATATATATAGTCCGCGATATGTACTTAAAGGGGGCCCAATGAGACCTTTTCGCCCGGGGCCCACAGAAACCTGGAGCCGGCCCTGGCTGAAGTACTTACATTTTAGTGCAATATCATCCTCAGTTTAGTCATGGGAATAGAAAATCATGACAACATAAGGATGATTGATCACTAGGTCTGTTGAAAATTCTATGCCATTGCCATTCAACAATGTGCTGTGCTGAGACCACAAGTTAGAAATTAAATAATAAGCACTTGTAATCAGGTCATTAAAATGCTTGTAAAGAGTTTTACATTTAGAAGCAGCACACATGGGATTATATTATGCATGCCAATTTTAAACAAGAGAAAGAACAGTAAAATTTGACTAAGGGTTCGCTCACATTTGCATTTAAACATCACTGCATTCTGACCAAGGTTGGTGATAGAGCCAGAGCAAATCTATGAGTTTCTCCTGAGCTGAATTTATTATGCGGGAAAAAAAATCACAACATGCTGTGAGTGGCCACATATCTCGGAAGAGACTCGCCAATGCAAATTGATGGGTGCGAGAATAGATTGGATGACACATGGACCATGCGCGTAGTCAATTTTTAAGCATTCACCTCCAAGAAAAAAAATAGATAAAGCTACACATAAATGACAGTTACATTACAAAGAAAAAATAGATGGAATCTACCAGCTATATAATGTCACAACCCCATAGTACCTTTGATATCGCACTAAGGGGTTTTTACTTGGTTTAACCTGTTAAGCAAATTAATAATAAAACAAATGTGTGTTCTCCCCTATATTTGATAACCAGCAAAGGTAAAGCAGACAGCTGTGGGCTGCTATACTGGCGAGCAAAAGGGTAACAATGCTTTGATCTTTTGACTTTCAGGCTCCATATGTTACCATCCATTACAGCTTTGAGAGTGAGACTACCTTAATTTTGTAGAAAAACAAGTGAGCCATGCACACAGTGAATACGTCTGTAGGACAGTGTTCACACCACCAAAAGACTGAATCACAAAAACCATTTTATAGTCAATCATCTTGGCTATCTGATGCATAAATTTGATTTGCAACTATTTCGCATTTGATAAATCAAAAAGTATATCCATCAGGCAAAATATATCGGAGGAAAACAACAAGTAACCTTTACACTTGAATTTATTACAAATAGAGATAAGCCACCACCCTAGTGTTCGAATTCGATTCGTCGAATTGGGGGTGTGTTCGTCGAATGTTTGTCGAACACCGTCAAACACCATTGAAAACAATGGCAGGCAAACGCAAACACATACAAACACATAGAAAACAAATAGAAAACACCTTCTAAAAGGTGTTCAAAAGGTGACAAACTACTCAGAAGAAAACAAATATATTGAAAAGTGACAATTACATATAAAAATGGAAAAAGCAAAGAGTTGGATGAGTAAAAGGAGGAGGAGGAGACAGATATAGGCATGGGATGCCCTTCTACAATCTTGTCAAACACATTTAGGGGACTTCAACAAGAGTCTACATTTTTTCCAAAAATTTGGGCACAGACACCACTTAAGTGGCATCAATTGCCCCACAGTTGCAAACTTCAAATGGTTACCGTCATGAAGCACAATCAAAAATCCACAAGCCTTTAGTCTTCCCATGATGACAGAGGGGTAGAAAAGTCCTTGCGGATCCATTACTTGTTCATCTTGATGAACGTTAGTCTGTCCACATTCTGGCTGGACAGACGCGTGCGCTCATCAGTCAGCACCACCAGCAGCGCTGTCAAGACACTTTCAGAGAGAACGCTGGCTGGGGAGCACTACAGGATCTCCAAGGTGTGAGTGGCGAGCTCATGCCATTTTTCCAGCTTGGAAGCCAAAAATGAGCAAGGCTCCAGTTCCCCAGTCATGGCATCGATGTTCACTTAGAGAAACTCCTGTGAGGGTGACCTTTAGGCAAAATCAGGGGGTCCGCGTCCCGTTGGCAACAGACTTGACCTGAAAAGTTGCCGAAAGGCAACAAAATTTTACTCTTTGTTGCAAACGGGACACAAAATGGCTGATTTTTGTTGCAGGTTGGCAACATATGTCGCCATTGTGCAACAGGCTTGTCCTTGGTCTATTGTATTTCGTGTAAGAGTCAATATGGAAGCATCACCTTCTGTCCTATAGTAATATATAGGGACTGATGGGGGAAATGTGTTACTTGGTATTTAGGGAAGCTTATGTGGAGCCCACCGGACCGGGGTACTGCTGGGGATATCATGGTAGTCTTGGTCCGGATCATGTCCCGGGTTCCGCAAGTAAATGGGGGGTATATTTACAGGGGAGTTTGTCGCGACACCACCCATGGGTTGTGGTCAGTGAGGGGACCACCACTACTGCAGAACCTCCGGGGATGATGTTTGGCAGCTGGAGATGTAACGGCTCTTAGCGGGTAGAGCTTGGTTCCCGGGGCAGTGATCGTTATAGTCTATGATTAAGGCTATGGATGTTGTAGGATAGGGGTAGTAGTAGAGATGATGGTAGATTGTGAGGGCACGCAGGGTTTGAGCACACGGATCACACAAACTCACAGTTTTGAAGTTTTCCAAGGCTTTACTATAGATTTTGTAGCAGACTACTGTCCACGGAGTCTGTACTGGGGTCGGGTTGTTCCCACCCTGTCCGGGTCCTCAGCTTCCTACTCCTGCGTCTTGTGTGTGACCCTGCTGCTGCTTTAGCTGAGCTGCTGGCCCTTTTTCTCCTCACAGGTACTCCCTTTTCTAGGCAACTTTAGTCTTTCCGTGTGCTTCTGACCCCGCCGTGTTGCTTCGCTGAGGTACGGTGTAGGTATGTAACCTCCACTATCCCAGTGTTTTCTGTGCTGCGAGTTTCAGTCACAGATTCGGATCCAGTATCCGGCTTCTGCGCTCCTCTGGGGGTGAGTTATGAGGTAACTCAGTCTCCCAGATATGTTCCTCTGTTTCTTGTACTCCTCTCCTCAGACCCTGGTTTCAGGCCTGAAAGTAGTCAGTAGTCCCTGTCAGGAGCTAAGCACTGCTCCCATTTACAGGTCCTCCTCCTAGCGCTTCCTGCACTCAACTGAAATGTCAACTATCAACCAACTACTTCCTCCTCAGATCAGAATATATAAAGGGAGCTGCTTGAGCTCCCCCTTCTGGCTTAGAGGTGCTAGTGCAGTGTCAAGTGTTGTGTGGGGAGTTAACCCTTGTGATGTTACTGTGGCCCATTAAACCCTTGGGTGCCAGTTACGCCTGCGGTGGGAGGAGCAACATTTTTTCCATTAGACAGGAAAAGTTTCTGCTCAAACCCGCACGCTCCCCTGCATGAAATATTGCTCCTGAGGGGGTCTATGAAATAAAAGTGCAAAAAAAGTAACATGAGTTCTGGCTGTCGCACTTATTTTTCGGCGCAATAACCAGTCTTCATGGAGGAGTAATCTGTTGAAAATGTGTGTTCTGTGGAAAATCCACCGTGTGGCACTGTTGCCCTACATTTTAATTTTTTAATGTAGGATTGTAAAATCACCAGATTGTGCTTTTCTCTTTCTAATGTGTTACACAAGCATGAGGGCTTACTACAGGTTGTCCAGGACTACCTTCAGCCAGAACTCATATTGGGAATAGTTCAATGAATGTGAAAGCCGCTATTGAGGTGCCCATTGCTTTCTCTAGCCAGCCTTCAAGGTTTTTTTTTTTTTTTTTTTTTTAATTTAATTTAAATAACACTGATACCATAAGGGCAGGCTATTGAGGTGAATTGTCACTGATTAAACACAAAAGCTAAAGGGTTAAAACAATGATGTGATCAATGCTGTTAGCTTCACAAGTCAGATGATTACATCAGCTGACATGTGTGGGGATTGATGCCACTTCAGAGTGTGAGCTCATCTAAAAGTGAGGGAGTCAAGATAAAAAGCACACGATGACAAGATAGTAACTTCAAAATAGTACCATATTATAGGGTCTAACTAGTTTAAACACATCACTGAAGAAATAGTAAAAGGAAAATATTTATTGTTGAAAAATATTAACAACAACAACATTTATAGTGCTATTAACTCCACAGCGCTTTCCATAGATCCTAAACGCTGTCCACATTGTGTTACACAATACAGATTCTTTATCAGTATGTCTTTAGGGTGTGGGAGGAAACCGGAGTACCTGGAGGAAACCCACGCATACATGGAGAGAACATATAAACCAAAATCCTTTTCTAAATATCAAAAAGTCACGTTGTAAGCCATGAGGCATCTGAAGCTTCTCCATAATCATTCAGTTTCACTCCATAATCGAACAAAAGCGGTGTTCCTGGTTAGATATCGCAATTAGCCCAAAGAAGTATTGATGGGATGTTACCATCAATTATAAATTTAAGGAGAGGTTTCACATTGTAATTTTTCAGTGAATGATTCATTTTTCGCCCAAATGTAGAAGGCAGGTTTGGGTGACAACTGCATGGTGCCTCCCTGGCATCAACACACCACTCCTTTTCACCAATTTAAAAAAAAAAAAGCACATAGCATTTGTCCTCGTCCAGAGTTGCCTGTATTTTGTTAGGCCTCGTTTCCTTCTCTAAGCACTCCGTCATAGTCAAATTACTTCTCCCCTACTAAAAGCACAAGTTGTGCGCAGTCCTTCACCACGTTCCTTTACAATCATTAGGCCTGTCCACTTTTGCGATTTTAGCTTTTCTTGAAGTCTGACAATATTCTCTGTATCCCCTCTTTTTGGTTTAGGCTTCCATTCACTTTGGACATTACTAGGACAGGTAGATTGGACGTCCAATGCTGTTCATTCAGATAGCGCTTCAGATCTTCTTTGGGGAAAAACCCGAAATAATCTAAAAGAGAAAACAATATTGTAAAATATTCAGCAAGCATAAAATAATCAGGCAGCACATCCCAAAGAATACAATGACAACAACTAGACAGATTTAAATTTAAAGAAAGAAAAAAAAAAAAAGTTTAATTAAGTTATGAAAAACTGATAAAGTTGTTACCTACGAAACTACTTAACCAGGTATTTGGTAGAAATCATATATACTATAAGGCATAATTACTTTTGTCTCATGCAATGAAAAGATGGATTTTGGGAATGCCGATGGGGATAATCTTATGTCTTTTACTCAGAGGTTCCTGCTTACTCATCTCCCTTCAGATTAACATCCCAGCAGCAAATGGAGATTTACCCACCATGTCGGGTCTGAACAAAGTGCACGTACGCATTGGCCTGATCTCCTTCCACCTGCGAAAGACATTCAGCCCACTTTTTGTATGGGTCTATTGCCATCTTCAATGTTTTTACGGGCTGTGGATACCTGCAGATAAAACATTTGTTAGTCTTGTTAAATGCTTGGCAGAGAAGGAGGTCCTCATTTGTTACAAACTTATTATGGAAGCGCTCCATGTCTTTGCTGGGATTCTTGATTTGTTGTCCATTGCAGAACACAAAGAATGTAGGCCCCGTATCTGCATCCTCAGGCTGATTAGTTGGCCTAATCTTTTTGAAATACGTATGGAAAAATTCTGTCAAAGTGAAACGTTGCGTTAAAGATACAATTGCAAATGTCAAAACCTTGAATTGAAGAACATACAGCATAGCATTATATGAGTTATGTTTTTAACATTTACAGTCTCCCTCAGAGGTCATGGGTCTTCCAGCAGGATAATGACCCAAAACACTTCAAAAAGCACTAGAAAATGGTTTGAGAGAAAGCACTGGAGAGAGAAAGCACTGGAGACTTCTAAGGTGGCCAGCAATGAGTCCAGACCTGAATCCCATAGAACACCTGTGGAGAGATCTAAAAATGGCAGTTTGGAGAAGGCACCCTTCTAATATCAGGGATCTGGAGCAGTTTGCCAAAGACGAATGGTCTAAAATTCCAGCAGAGCATTGCAAGAAACTCATTGATGGTTACCGGAAGCGATTGATTGCAGTTATTTTGGCTAAAGGTTGTGCAACCAAGTATTAGGCTGAGGGTGCCAATACTTTTGTCTGGCCCTTTTTTGGAGTTGTGTGTGAAATGATCAATGTTTTGCTTTTTGCTACATTCGCTTTCGTTTTTTTCATTGAAGACAAATTAAATGAAGATAATAATTCCAAAGAATTTGTGATTGCAATCATTTTCAGGAAGAAACTGAGTATTATCTGACAGAATTGCAGGGGTGTCAATACTTTTTGCACAACTATACCTGCTCATCCTCATCCTGCAGTATCAAAAGATTTTTTTTGTCTTTACCACTGTTACGGCCTGCCCATCTACATCTAATTTCTCCCTCTCAACCCAGTCTCTTAACTATAAGAGGAAAAACATACAAAATACATAAGATATAAGATATAAGTGTCTAGCCACTATGATGCCATCAACACTAAAAAAACTTTTCTAGACTCTCTACCGAAAAGGATGGGGTGTGCTCCCTGTGGAAAATGCGTAGCCTGTCCCAACATCGAGAGGGCTACTTCTTTCATAAACACATCTGGCACAACAACTTTCAGCATTCGTAAATTCATCACCTGCAACACTACAGGGGTGATTTACTATGCCGTATGCCCATGCCCAAAAATTTATATAGGGCTGACAACGCGAGCCCTAAAGGTTCGTATCAGGGAGCATATGTTGGCTATTAATGGGGCGGTGGATTGCGAAGACATAAAAACTCTCAAAACCTTGCCCAGACATTTTCACCAATACCATCAGTGTAGGGGTGATCTTTTGTTGGTACGTGGAATAGACACTGTTGATTTAGGCATAAGGGGTGGCTCCCTCTCCAAAAGACTTTCCCAATTGGAAATGATATGGTTAGGCGCCTTGGCACCCTCCAACCCCAGGGATTAAACAAAAATTGGAATTTCGCATCTTTTTTGTAAGCTACATAATCTGGGCTGTAATTATCCATCTAGTGACCTAATCAGGTTTCTTTTAACTTTATATGTTTTATTTAGGCTTGGCTACTAGCTATATTGTGGGAGAAATCGGAGCTGTTATTTACACCACCTTCTCTAAACATATTTTATGCTATGGATCAAAGATTCTACTGGACAACAATGCCGTGACACCAGAATAAAAGGATAAAGATTACCAAAGATCACTAAATATGAACAAAAGAGTTGCAAAGATGGACTTCCCTCATCTGTAAAGCTGTTTATGAACCCTTTATATATTTAATCTGTAATAATGACTAAGATTATACTATACATTATGTTATATCTCTTGAGTAATAGTGAAGGAGTATACAGCGTTATGATTTATTGATATAAGTATATTTTGATTCCATGGCTTTCTATCTACCACCAATAGAATGTATAGGATAGAAAGAGTTAAATTGCTCCGTTCACTATACTTGTAATAAGGTGACGAGACGCGTCCGCTCTGTTTCCATGGTGCTGTGGGCCGCGCGCGCTCCACCCCTCTGATTTGCTGCGTTTAGTCACGTGACTTACGTGACAGCGCACGCAATGACGCGGTGCGCTCCCCGCCCCACGGCTTCCGGGACACAGCGTGCACGCGATGGTGCGCACCGGATTCCAATCTCCCCCGGCTGGCCAGCCTTTTTATAGTGCCCCCCCTAGATTTCGGTGACACCCTGACGAAGGTCATTCGAAACGGCTGTTGGGGTCGGTACCCTCACCCTGGACCTATGCACCACTAGGTAAGCAACACCAGAACATACATAGTTGTCAGGTTCTGTGTATCTCGGCCATAATCGCCGTCCCTTAGGTAATTGCACGCTATGGATGTGAGTATATTGTAGTATACTAGTTCATGCAACAGCTTTGAACTAGGGATATTTTCTACACGGTTATCAGCCAATTTGCTGAACTATACAGCTGTCAGTCTCTGTGTATTTCGGCTATAATCGCCGTTCCTTAGGCAATTGCATGCTATGCATGTAAGTACATTGTAGTATTGTAGTTCATGCAAAAGCTTTGAACTAGGGATATTTTCTATACAGATATCAGCCAATTTGCTGAATTAGCATTATACACTGAGAAATTTAGTCTTCCATCCAAAATCTATTGTTTATTCCTAAGTATACACTGTACCAGCACTACTTATATGTTATACCATTAACTATTATTCTCTTGTTCTGGTAATTGGTCCTAACTGTTGGCTACCCTCCACCTGTGGGTTGTGGACTTCGGTCCCTCTGTTTCCCACTCTTGTGTCACTCTGGTTTTAACCATAAATAAAATGATTTTGCACTATACTGAGTTGTCGCGTTTTGGTTGGTTTTGACATATAATGCCTGATGGTGCGATTCTCTCCATAGTGATATGCTCCCCATTTTTGGGGTATTACATAAGCATTTTTTGATGAAGTATACTAATAAGATATGGTGAAGCAGCATGTGTCAGCAATATGCTAAGTTGGTTAATTAAATTAAACCTATCATTAGATTTTTGGCCTCAGATGGATTGCATAGATGGTTATAGATAATAACAGCTTGAAGATAATAACATGCTAGGGTCTTCTCCTTATCACTGAGCTTCTTATTCAATTCTGCTCGTGTAAAGATAGTCATGTGAGACTTGGTCACAGGCGTGGATTTCAATTTGTGGATGATAAAATTAGTTATGTTACCGGTTCATTTTTAGTTATTTATTTTTTGTATGTTAGGCCATTTAGCATTCTTTGTTTCCATCATTCGACAAATCTTTTATGTAGTGGTTCTATTTTAACGATCCCATAACGGAGCCAGAAGATGTAACCTCAGCACATTTATGATTATGAACTCATTTTAGCAAGTTACATGTTTTAAATTCAGTGGAAATGGAAATGGGGAATTTGCCTGAGCTTCTAAAGAGATAAATATTACTTTGTTCCAACCTTGCATGGCAGAACAAGTAATATCTATTAGAGATGAGCGAGTATGCTTGTCACTACTCGGTACTCGCACAAATATCTCGGTACTCGGCGAGTACCGAGTAAACTCGCGATACTCTTGCTATGCTCAGGGGTCCACCTCCCTGCATGTTGGCGCTCTTTACAGAGCGAGCCCACATGCAGGGATTGGCTGACAGACACTCTAATGCCACAGCCATGTTGGTTGTGGCATTAAAGTGATTGGCTTGCCGCACAGCGTCCTCAGGTCTTTATAAGACCTGACCGCGCTGTGCTTGTCACACTGCTCCACAGACAGTCAGTGTAGGTAGAGGTGCTGCTGATTGAGGAACAAATTTGTGGCCTTTCAGCTAGTGTAGGCGCAGGCCTGCCAATCTAATTACCACAACAAGATTGCAGAGTATTCACTGATCTCAGGGAGACCAGTCCAAGAAAACACTGCGGGCAGCTGGCTAAAGCGCTCAAACACAGTGAATTCCTAGGCACATTGCCCCCTGGGAAATATGAATATGCAAATAGAGTCTGTGGAGCCTCGGTTAGGAGTCTCAAACACAGAACTAGCCATATATCCCTCCAGGGAAGGACCCAGCCAAGGGGTGGCTCCTTGCGGAGAACAACACCACAACACAACAGTCCTTCTGAGGACTAACAGCTGTATACAGGCAGGCAGGGTATATAGCAAACTTCGTTGTGCCAGTATACCAGCTTGCATCACATCTGGGGCTGGTGTAATGACTGGAAAGCTCATCCACCATAAAATAGTGATTTTAGGGATTAATTTAGCTCTATAGGCAGGAGTAGGTTGTAGCATAAATTAGGATACGCAAAAACACTTGGTATTTTCTTCAGTGTTTGTGTCTGACAGGTACACCTGCTGGGATTAAACCACTGTAATCTGTAATCTCAGTGTGCAGCTAAAAAACATCTTTTGGACGCCTTTATTTAGCTGTATACAGGCGGCACAACATTGAAAATGCGCAAGGCCGGTGGCAAGGGACAAGGAACTGGACGTGATGGTGGTGCAGGCTGAGGCCGAGGCCGTGTGCAAGCTCGAATTTCACCACAACAAACGCCCACATCATCTTGCTCGACCTTCCTGCCCCAATTTCTAGGGGACCGTAGCAGTACATCACGATTAAACCAAGACCAGTGTCAACAGGTTGTTAGTTGGATAGCGGATAACGCTTCCAGTCAGTTTGGCACCACCACAAATACTCTGTCTTCCACACAGTCAAGTGTCAGTAGCCATGAGACTGGACCGCACATTCCACACCCTGATCCTCCTTCCTCCCACCATGCCGAGTGCCCGGCACCGGACATAACTGATCCCACACTTGGACACTCTGAAGAGCTGTTCACTTATCCATTCATAGATTCTGGCCTCTCGCCAGCTCCAGTTGAAGTGGGTCATGAGGAGATTGTATGTACCGATGCAAATATTTGAGCAGCCACGGTCTCACGAAGGCAACGGTTGGAACGTGTCTCAACAAGAGGTGAACGATGAGGAGACACAATTGCCAGAAAGTCTGGAGGAGGACCAGGGTGCAGAAGTGGAAGACGACGTGGTGGATGATCCAGTAACTGACCCAACCTGGCAGGAGGACATGCAGAGCGAGGACAGCAGTGCACAGGGGGAGTTAGGCGTAGCATCACAACAGGCCGGAAGAAGAAGGGTGGTGTCTGTAGGCAGAAGGCAGGCAACTGTTCCCTGGAACACCACAACAGAAGTTACCAGTACAACTGTTAAGTCTTCCTGAGTCTGGCTGTTTTTTAAGGTTTCTGCAGATAATTTGAAAAAGGCCATTTGCAACACCTGCCATGCCAGCATCAGCAGGGATACCAAACTAGCAGCCTGACCACCACCAGCATGATCAGACACATGTCAGCAAAGCACCTGACTTTGTGGGATGTACACCAGAGTCAGGGAGCAGTGTCTGCGGGTGACACCACTGCGTCTTCCACTGTTGTGCGTGCAAGACAATCCCCTGTCCATACTGCATGCGAAGAGGTCTCCTGTCCTTCACCTGTAATTGCACAAGCAGAAATAGCACCATTATCAACCACTTCCTTGTCCCAGCGCAGCGTTCAGTTATCCATACACCAATCTTTGGAACGCAGGCGCAAATACACTGCCAACGCCCCCATGCCACAGTTCTAAATGCACACATTTCGTGACTGCTTGCACTGGAAATGTTGCCTTTTAGGCTAGTGGAGTCGGAAGCATTCCGCAACCTGATGGCGGCGGCTGTCCCACATTACTCGGTCCCCAGCCAACACTTTTTCCCGGTGTGCCGTCCCCGCATTACATAAGCACGTGTCACAAAACATCATACATTAACTTAACAATGCAGTTTCAGGCAGAGTCCACCTAACCACGGACAAGTGGACAAGTGCTTGTGGGCAGGGCCGGTACATCTCGCTGACGGCACACTGGGTTAATATTCTGGAAGCCGGAACCCAGTCTGAGCTTGGGACGGAACACGTCCTTCCGACACCAAGGATTGCAGGCCCTAACTCAGTCAGGGTTTCATGCACAGTCTACAGCTCTGGAACGTCATGCTCCTCAGCCTCCTCACCCTCCACACCAGACCCAAGCTTGAAGCATTGCCTCGGCTAAGCGGCAACAGGCTATGCTGAAGCTAATATGCGTAGGTGACAAACCCCACAATGATGAAGAGTAGTGGAAAGCTCCGAAACAGCAGGCAGATCACTGGCTCACACCGCTGAACCTACAGCCAGGCATGGTCTGTGTGACAATGGCCGGAACCTGGTGGCAGCTCTGAGGTGAGGCGACACATGTTCCATGCGTGGTCCATGTGCTCAACCTCGTGGTTCAGCGGTTTATTAAATCCTACCCGGAGCTGTCGGATCAGCTCGTCAAAGTACGCCACCTGTGTGCCCATTTTAGAATGTCACCTACTGCTTCTGCCGGCCTTGCCGGCTTTCAGCGGCGTTTGCAGCTTCCTGCCCACAGACTGGTGTGTGATGTTCCCACGCGTTGGAATTCCACACTGCACATGTTGGTCAGGATTTGTGACCAGAAGAGGGCAGTTGTTGAGTACCAGCATTAACTAGGCCGTCGGTGTACGGTTCAAACTCCACACATAAGACCTCAGGAGTGGACATGGATGTCCGACATATGTACCGTCCGCCAAAACTTTGAAGACTCCATCAAGATGGTGAGCGGCAATGATGCCATCATTAGCATCACCACCCCACTTCTCTGTCTTCTAAAACACTCAGCTCAAAATCAAAGACGATGCATTGCAGGCGGAGCACGATGAGTTGCAGCAAGAAACCGTACTGGGTGATTACACACAGCCCAGCCTCATCTCATCCCAACGTGCACTGGAGGACGAGGATGAAGAAATAGAGCTATTTTCATTTGGAATTGACAGCAATACATGCACAACCATCAGACGGTCGGTTCAGCGTGGATGGCCAGAGGACAGGGAGAGGAGGAGGAGGATGAGGTCAGCATGGCCAGTCATGCTGTTGGTGAGGACCCTGAAGTCTTGCCTGTTAACAGTCTGGCACACTTTTTTTGTCTTTATGTTACGCTGCCTGTCTCGTGACCCTTGCGTTATCAACATCTTGGCGGACACTCATTACTGGTTGGTGAAACTTTTAGACGCACGCTGCAAAGAGAACTTTATTTCTCTTATTTCCGAGGCAGAGAGATCTACAAAAATGCTGCAGTAACAGAAGGCCATAGTCACGGAATTAGTCAAAAAACTCCCTTCTGAAAACGCTAGCGGCAGAGGTCACGATTCTGTGGACAACCAAGGTGTCCGGCCGAGAGAAGCACAAGTCCAATCCAGCAGAGGTTGGGGTGGGGGGTGGGGGCGCTGGAGAAACACTCTCAAAGATCTGGGACACCTTTCTCAGCTCCTCCCATAGCACAGGCCCTGAGGTGCGGGATAGTGTCACAAGGACTGTAAAGTTTGCCAAGATGCTGAGGGAATACCTTGCCGATCGTACAGAAGTGCTCCTAGACTCCTCTGTGCCTTATAATTATTGGGTATCCAAGCTGGACACGTGGCAGGAATTGTCTCTACGCCTTGGAAGTCCTTGCCTGCCTGCCGCTAGCGTTTTGTCAGAGCGTGTATTTAGTGCCGCAGGTGGAATCATTACTGATAAACGCACCTGCTTGTCAACTGAAAATGCTGACAGGCTGACTCTGATCAAGATGAACAAGGGTTGGATTGGGCCTGAATTTACCACACCAAATGATAGTGGAATTTAAATTTTGTGTCGGTAAATTGCCATGCACCTCCGCACACCCACTCATGGGTACACACACTTCATGCGTTTGGCTACTTGCTATACTGCTCCTCCTTCTACTCATCCGCCACCTTCATATGATCAGTGTGACCGTGGTTCATGATGCCACAAAACCATAATTTTTTTTACATCATATCTAAGATGACCCTAACCGTTCAAAAGTTAGGCAGTAGTTTCATGCATACCCCCCAGGGGTAAATGTTTTAGTCCATGCTTACAGAATGGGCATTACAAGTACAGGAGACCTGCTCCTTTGTAATGGGAACAATATTTAGAGGCTCTCTATGTTTCTTTCCAGGGTCATGGGAGTGCCACACAATAAAAAAAAAACAAAAAACATGTAATCCAAAAAACTTACATACACCAACTCTGTCTCACAAGTGGGTATGAGCCCTTAATATTTTCTCCAGGAAAATCCATTTGGGTTTCATTTTGTAACGTTTTCTTGACAGTCCCTTAAAAGTGGCGTAATAGTCTGACAACATTGTTCACAGCAGTAACCTTGGGGTCTGAAATGCTTCCAGGGGTCTTCCCCATGCTGTTCCCATGTAATTTGAGCACTGTTCTGATACTTTTGTGATTTTTAGGGTTTATCCATGCTGCCAGGGGTCATGCCAGAAAAATACTCGGGTCTCCCATAGGATAACATTGGGCTCAGTGCTTGGGCCGAGTACACGAGTATCTTGGGATGCTCAGCCCTAACTTCGAGCACCCGAGCATTTTAGTACTCGCTCATCTCTAATAACTAAATCTAGACTTTCTAATCCACCTTTCCACCTCATCAACTGCGACAAAGTGACTTCAGGTCTGATGAGTCCTACGCTGATATCCCTATCCTCCTTGTCCGCTTCCCCACTACTAAGTGGGCAGACACCATCTAGACCCTCCATCACCTGTAGGTAATGAGGGTGCACCTTGCAGCAGTTGATGAGCAAACAGACATTGGCCAATGTATGTACCAAGAACTTCAGAATTAAATAAAAAATTGGAGATTTTTGAGTTTTTTGAAAAAAACGTAAGTTTTTAAACTTTTTCCTCAAATATATATAGCTAGTAGCTTATGTACATCATTGGTAGTAGCTGTGTGCTGCAAGGATCTTTTTCATATTATATAACCCTGCAGCTTTGCTAGCACCAGTTCACATTTGTCTTTGAGTGCTGTGCAGTTTTTTTCTTGTTATTTATCATATGGAGTTGCAGGATCCATGCTGCAATGTGCACCCTCATTACCTACAGGTGATGGAGGGTCTAGATGGTGTCTGCCCACTTAGTAGTGGGGAAGCGGACAAGGAGGATAGGGATATCAGCGTAGGACTCATCATACCTGAAGTCACTTTGTCGCAGTTGATGAGCAAACAGACATTGGCCAATGTATGTACCAAGAACTTCAGAATTAAATAAAAAATTGGAGATTTTTGAGTTTTTTGAAAAAAACGTAAGTTTTTAAACTTTTTCCTCAAATATATATAGCTAGTAGCTTATGTACATCATTGGTAGTAGCTGTGTGCTGCAAGGATCTTTTTCATATTAGATAGATAGATAGATAGATAGATAGATAGATAGATAGATATAGATATAGAAATACTATCTATATCTATCTATATCTGTCTATCGAAGCGGCCATTGCGAGCCGTTGCAGGGGCGAGTCTCCCGCCCCGGCGACGACCGACAAGCGCCGAGGCCGAAAATAGAACCAAGGGCCCGGCCATAAATTCCTCTAAACACCGCTATGTATCTCTATGGGAAGTGAGGCGCTATGCTGATTGGTCGCTGTGTGCTGCGCCGACCAATCAGCATAGCGCCTCACTTTCAGCGGTAAATTTGAAACTCAAAGTCGTCCATTATATCTCTATGGGAAGTGAGGCGCTATTCTGATTGGTCGCTGTGTGGTGCCGGCGACCAATGAGAATAGCGCCTCACTTCCCATAGAGATATAATGGACGACTTTGAGTTTCAAATTTACCGCTGAAAGTGAGGTGCTATTCTGATTGGTCGCCGGCAGCACACAGCGACCAATCAGAATAGCGCCTCACTTCCCATAGAGATATAATGGACGACTTTGAGTTTCACATTTAACGCTGAAAGTGAGGCGCTATTCTGATTGGTCGCCGGCAGCAGACAGCGACCAATCAGAATAGTGCCTCACTTCCCATAGAGATATAATGGACGAAAAGTCGTCCATTATATGTCTATGGGAAGTGAGGCGCTATGCTGATTGGTCACCGGCAGCAGACAGCTACATAGCGGTGTTTCCAAGAATGCATGGCCGGCCCCTTGCTTCGATTTTTGGCCACGACGCTTTGAGTTTCAAATTTAGCACTCAAAGTGAGGCGCTATTCTCATTGGTCGCCGCCAGCACACAGCGACCAATGAGAATAGCGCCTCACTTCCCATAGAGATACATAGCGGTGTTTCGAACAATGCATGGCCGGCCCCTTGGTTCGATTTTCGGCCACGGCGCTAGGCTGTCGCCGGCCCAAGAAAATCGCAATGGATCTACGTGCCGGACTTACCGCGCCTGCAACGACTCACCTATCTCTATCTATCTATATCTCTCTCCCTCTCTCCCTCTCTCCCTCTCCCCCTCTCTCCCTCTCTCCCTCTCTCCCTCTCTCCCTCTCTCCCTCTCCCCCTCCAGATTCTAGACTCCCGATTCTTTTGAATCGGGCTCACAGCTAGTATATTATATTAATAATTGAATATATTATTTAATATTGCATATTATATTTACTCTATCATATTATAATATGTTATATTACATGTATACATTATATTAAAAGTTTTTAATATTATATTAAATATATTATATTAAATATTTTATTAATATATTATAATAGTATGTCATATTAGATTTACATTATTATAAGATAAATATAACAACGGAATGTAATTTAAGAAAGAAAGCGTGCATTATACATACATATGCGTCAATACAATGTAATTCTGGGTGATCAAAGCACTGTCTACCTAAAATGATATTTCAAATACATGACCCCTAGCCACAAAAAAATAAGTCATCACATGGATCACAAAAAAAAAAAAAAAAAACACGTGTAAAATTAGGATAGGTAATGAATCGTTAAATGCTAGAAAAACCCTGAAATATTATGAAGAAACACACATACCTTTCTGATGGTTTTCCTGTGACAATGCAACCTCGACGTTCCAAAAATTCTGTGAAGAAGTCCTGAGTAGTGATGGGCGAATCCTAAATTACTCGGAATCGCTTGACTCTAGCGAGTCCGAGCCCGGGACTCGCTACTCGTTGCGAGTCTAGCGAGTCCAATGTTAATGAATGGGGAAGCGAGTAATAGCGAGTAGTGTGCGATTTACAAATCACAGATGTGTCTCGGAAGCTTCAGCCTGAAGCAATCCTAGTTTTGCCATTGAATTGCATTGGACTCATTTACTGTGCAAGTAATCGCTGGGAAACTCGCACAGATAAGAGTCCTGTCTGCTCTGTGTGCTGGCTGCCGCAGCTCCAGGGTCCTAGAGCGCGCCTGCTGCCTGATATAGCAGAGCTGAGATTGTTCAGAGTCTGCTCATTCCCTGTGCATAGACATCTATATCTATGCACAGGATGAGCAGAGAGGTCATCGCGTTTTGGACTGCGTCGGACGGAAGAGGATTTTTTTTAATTAAAGATGGAGTCCCTAATGGCTTTTTTTTTTATTTCTAATAAAAAATTTTCTCTGTGTTGTGTTTTTTTTAAAACAATTTAATAGAAATTCATGGCGGTCATGTCTAAGATTGGCGTGACCGCCATAAATTTCGGGCTTAGGGCCAGCTGATAATACAAAGCTGGCTCTACCCTCTTTATTACCCAGCGTGCCACCGCCACCAGGGCCGCCGGAAGAGCGGGGTTCAGCGCCAGAGGATGGCGCTTCAATGAACGCGCCATCTTCTGGGGCGGCTGTGGGCTGCAATTTGCAGCGGGGGGGGGTTCCCAGAAAGCTTGGGCATCCCTGCGTTGCGGATTCCAGCCCCCAGCTGCTTAGCTGTACCTGGCTAGACATAGAAATTGCGCGGAGCCCCACACATTTTTTTTTTTAATTATTTCATGAAATTCATGAAATAATAAAAAAAAAAGGGGCTCCCCTATATTCTTGTGTCTGGCCAGGTACAAATAGTAAAAAGTAAAAAGCTTTGACTTTGTCTTTCATTCTCATACCTGAGTATGATAAATCACTTTCACAGATGACATTTCACTTCTCACACATAAAAATGAAAATAGTTTTCCATACACTAAAGCTTTAACCCCTTTTTTCAGTGTGGTCTGACACAATGGACCTTGCTTTATTTAAAACCCACATTTCAACAATTTTTATACATTGTTCTGTTTTCAAATAACAACAATAACTTAATGATAAGCGCATTTTAACCCCAAAGTCTCCAACACAAAGCCTATGCCCCATCCACCACTAAACTATAGGCACTTAATAGAGGCAGAGACATCTTTTCATTGCTTATATGCCTTTCAATGCTGATTGCGCTCATTTAAACTGTTGTGTGACCTTATTGTATGATTTTCATACCTCACAATGATATCTGAGTGACACACATTAAAATCAGCATATTTTTTGCACCTAGTCTGCACGTTTGGTCTCTTCAGCAAACAAAACTAACAATGTTACTCATCTAACTGAGTGGCCTAATGGGATCTCCTGTACCTTGGGTTCACATCTTCTCCCCAGACAAGATTAATTTTTATTTTATATATTTTTTTTGTCTTCTAAATTAGGTTGTTTAATACACAATTTACAGTAATGTTTAATTTGTAGTTTCTTACATTATAATAATCATCATAACATAGTAATGATTGCTTTCTGCCATGTTGTCCATTTACAGGCTACATGAATGGAAGGCAGTCGTTCACTACTTATCTATTTCCAAGTGTCTGTACATTTTAACAATTTATTAACAAAGGTTCTAAACCAATTAGTTATTATTTATTTCATAGAAAATTTCGTTTGCCATTTCCCCAAAACTAGCTGCATTTTAATCAGCAGTACAGTTCTAACTTCACTAGTCCACTGAGTGTCAGGCTTGAGTCTCCTGTAGCAGCAGGAAGACACATTAACCCCTTCCAGACCCTTGGCCCACCCCCTGGTCCATGGAATGATCGGGCTCCTGCAGGTCGAGTGAGGGTGTCACTGACCTGTCACTCGGCCTGCAGGTACATGGGGAGTTGTACAACACCCCAGGGGGGGTCGATTTGCCCCCACCCCCACCCCCCCCGGCTACAGGCACGGTGATTGGCACTCAAAAGTGAAAGTGAAAATCACCGCGCCTGTAATGCTTCCCTGTCTGCCGCTGCTATCCCTACCCTCCAATCTTCTCCCCTGTCATCCTCTAACTGTCCCCCTGCCCCCCACCTCTCTTTCCTGCCCTCTCTTCATCTTTCTTACCCCCCCCGCTTCCTTTTCCTGCCGCCTGCTTCCTGTCCCTGCCGCCCGCTTCCTCTTCCTGCCGCCCGCCTCCTCCTGCCTGCTCTCGCTTCCTCCTGCCTGCCCCCGCTTCCTCCTAAGTGCCCCCCTACTTCTCCTGTCACCCCCCCTCTTCCCCCTTCCTGCCCCCCCGATCACCGGAGCGGCGATCGCCTCTCCCACTCACCCCTCCGGCGGCCGCTCTGTCTCCACTGCGTCCTGCTCCTCCTCTTCACCGCCTCCGGATCTGACAGCTCTGTGCTGGAGCTGCCAGATCACTTTCTACAGCTAGATCCTGAGGATCTAGCTGCAGGAAGCGATCTGACAGCTCCAGCACAGTGATCCACAGTGACCATTATGTGATCACTGTGGATCACTGTGCTGGATCTGTCAGATCACTTTCTACAGCTGGATCCTGAGGATCTAGCTGCAGGAAGTGATCTGACAGCTCCAGCACAGTGATCCACAGTGACCATTATGTGATCACTGTGGATCACTGTGCTGGATCTGTCAGATCACTTTCTACAGCTGGATCCTGAGGATCTAGCTGCAGGAAATGATCTGACAGCTCCAGCACAGTGATCCACAGTGACCATTATGTGATCACTGTGCTGGAGCTGTCAGATCACTTTCTGCAGCTGGATCCTGGGGATCGAGCTGCAGAAAGCAATCTGACAGCCCGGGCGCACTGATGCACATAGTGGGTCTCTGCGCCTGGGCTCTTTGATCGCTGCTCTACAGCCCGATCTCCCTGCATGGGCATCGAGCTGCAGAAAGTGATTTGACACCCCGGGCGCAGTGACCCACTATGTGCATCACATGCGCCTGGGCTGCCAGATCGCTTTCCGCAACTCGATCCTCATGCAGGGGGATCGAGCTGCAGAAAGCAATCTGACAGCCTGGGCGCAGTGATGCACATAGTGGGTCACTGTGCCCAGGCTCTTAGATCGCTGCTCTGCAGCCCGAACTCCCTGCATGGGCATCGAGCTGCAGAAAGCGATCTGACAGCCCGGATGCAGTGATGCACATAGTGGGTCAATGCGCCTGTGCTGCCAGATCGCTTTCCGCAGCTCGATCCCCATGCATGGGGATCGAGCTGCGGAAAGCGATCTGGCAGCCCAGGCGCAGTGATGCACATAGTGGGTCACTGCGCCCGGGGTGTCATATCACTTTCTGCAGCTCGATCACCATGCTGGCGGATTGGGCTCCAGAGTAGCGATCTGAAAGCAAAGGCGATCGAGCGGCGTGGGACCTTCGTTGTGGACTACGTCGGAGACAATCGAACGTCGTGGGACCTTCATTATGGACTACGTCGGAGCGATCGGGCGTCGTGGGACCTTCGTTGTGGACTACGTCGGATCTTTTTATAATAAAGATGGAGTCCGAATTGTGTCTGTGTTTTTTTTCAAATAAAAAGATTTTTCTCTGTGTGTATTTATTGACTATTTACCGTACTAGAGATTCCTAATGGTGGGTCTAACATTGGCCCTATATTATGAATCTCGGGCTTAGTGCCAGCTGCAAATAAAAAGCTGGCATTAACCCCTTTATTACCCAGTTAGCCACTGGCACCAGGGCAACTGGAAGAGCGTGGGTACAGCGCCAGAAAATGGTGCTTCAATGAATGCGCCATTTTCTGGGGTGGCTGCGGGCTGCAATTCGCACCAGGGGGGGCCCAGAACGCTTGGGCCTCTCTATGCTGAGGATTCCATCCCCCAGCTGCCTAGTTGTACCTGGCTGGACCAAAAATATGACGGAGCCCCACGTAATTTTTTTCCTAGAATTAATTAAAAAAAAAAAAGGGCTTCGCTGTATTTTTGGTTCCAGCCAAGTATGACGAGGCAGCTGGGGCTGGGGGCAGTCCGTAGCTGCCAAGTTGTACCTGGCTGGACCAAAAATATGGCGGAGCCCTATGTCATTTTTTTTCTAGAAATAATTCTAGAAATAAAAAAAAAATAGGCTTCGCTGTATTTTTGGTTCCAGCCAGGTACAATGAGGCAGCTGGGGGCTGGTGGCAGTCCGTAGCTGCCAAGTTGTACCTGGCTGGACCAAAAATATGGCAGAGCCCCATGTCATTTTGTTTTTTAAATTCTATAAATAAAATGACATGGAGCTTTGCCGTATTTTTGGTTGCCAGCCAGGTACAACTTGGCAGCTAGGGGGCTGGAATCCTCAGCATGGAGAGACCCAAATGTATTGGGTCCCCTATGCTGCGAATTGTAACTACTAGACTAGTATGTTTTTTCACAAAAAGTTTCTTTATTCATTTATACGTCTCAATTTGTGAAGCACATGGGGGTTCAAAGTGCTCACTGTGCATCTAGATATGTTCCCTGGGGGGTCTAGTTTCCAAAATGGGGTCACTTGTGGGGATCTCAAATGTTTAGGCACACAGGGGCTCTCCATACGCGACCTGGTGTCCGCTAACAATTCCAATTGTTGGCAAACACCAGGTTGCGTATGGAGAGCCCCTGTGTGCCTAAACATTGGAGCTCCCCCACAAGTGACCCCATTTTGGAAACTAGACCCCCCAAGGAACCTATCTAGATGCATAGTGAGCACATTGAGTCCCCAGGTGGTTCACAAACTGAGCCATAATAAGGTAAAAATACTTTTTTTTCACACAAATTTTCTTTTTTAATTTGTACGGATCAATTTGTGAAGCACCTGGGGTTCAAAGTGCTAACTATGCATCTAGATATGTTCCCTGGGGGGTCTAGTTTCCAAAATGGGGTCACTTGTGGTGGAGCCCCAATGTTTAGGCACACAGGGGCTCTCAAATGCGATATGGTGTCCGCTAACAATTTGAGGTGATTTTCCATTCAAATTGTTAGCGGACACCATGTCGCGTTTGTAGAGCCCCTGTGTGCCTAAACTTTGGAGCTCCCCCACAAGTGACCCCATTTTGGAAACTAGACCCCCCAGGGAACTTATCTAGATGGGTGGTGAGCATATTGAACCCCCAGGTTCTTCACAAATTAATTCATGAAAATGAAAAAAACATTTTTGTGGAAAAAAGATTACTTTTTAATTTTTACGGATCAATTTGTGAAGCAACTGCGGGTTCAAAGTGCTCACAATGCATCTAGATATGTTCCCTGGGGGGTCTAGTTTCCAAAATGGGGTCACTTGTGGTGGAGCCCCAATGTTTAGGCACACAGGGGCTCTCCAAATGCGATATGGTGTCCGCTAACAATTTGAGGTGATTTTCCATTCAAATTGTTAGCGGACACCATGTCGCGTTTGGAGTGCCCCTGTGTGCCTAAACTTTGGAGCTCCCCCACAAGTGACCCCATTTTGGAAACTAGACCCCCCAGGGAACTTATCTAGATGGGTGGTGAGCATATTGAACCCCCACATGCTTTACAAATTGATCTGTGAATATGGAAAAAGTACTTTTTTTTCACAAAAATGTTCTTTTAGCCTCAATTCTTTCATTTTCACATGGGTAACAGGATAAAATTCATCCTAAAATTTGTTGGGCAATTTCTCCTGAGTACACCGATACCCCATATGTGGTCATAAACCACTGTTTGGGTGCACGGCAGGGCTCAGAAGTGAAGGAGCGCCATTTCACTTTTTGAATGGAAAATTAGCTCCAAAAGTCAAATTGCTCTCTTTCCCTTCAGAGCCCTGCCGTGCGCCCAAACGGTGGTTTATGATCACATATGTGGTATCGATATACTCAGGAGAAATTTCCCAACAAATTTTAGGATCCGTTTTATCTTGTTGCCCATGTGAAAATGAAAAAATTGAGGATACAAGAACATTTTTGTTAGAAAAATTAAAATATCCATTTTTTTGTTTCCAATTTGCTTAGTTCCTGTGAAGCACCTGAAGGGTTAATAATCTTCTTGAATGTAGTTTTGAGTAGCTTTTGGAATGGTGTCACTTTTGGGTGTTTTCTGTCATGTAAACCCCTCAAAGGGACTTCAAATGTGATGTGGTCACAAAAAAAAATGGTTTTGTAAATTTTGGTGGAAAAATGAAAAATTGCTCATGAACTTTGAACCCTTATAGCTTCCTAACAAAATTTTTTTTTTTTTTCCAAAATTGTGCTGATGTAAAGTAGACATGTGGGAAATATTATTTCATAACTATTTTGTGTCACATAACTCTCTGGTTTACCAGAAGAAAAATTCAAAATTTGAAAATTGCAAAATTTTCAAAATTTTTGCCATATTTTTGATTTTTCACAAATAAACGCAAAAATTATCGACCTAAATTTAATACTAACATGAAGCCCAATATGTCACGAAAAAACAATCTCAGAATCGCTAGGATCCGTTGAAGCGTTCCCGAGTTATAACCTCATAAAGGGACACTGGTCAGAATTGCAAAAAATGGCAAGGTCATGAAGGGGTTAAGGGCGTGTCTTATTCTTGGATTCTGTGGGGGATGTATGTGAATGTGGTCACTGCCTCACAGATCTGCGGAGGAGCAGCCGATGTGACTGTAAGTTATGCTCTGATTCCACCTTTGAAAGTGTTTTTGCAGTTCCATTACATCTATAATCACTATTTGTTACAGATTTTTCAACATTTGTGTAGTCACTTTAACTAAATTCACTATTTAGCTTTCTCACAGTTGTTAACATGCCAATGATAGCCATCATCTAAGAAATACTGATGAAAACACATTAATTTTACTTCTTTCCAAGAGCAGTCACATTGCTTTCTTACAGTCTCTGCTTTAACCTTGCTTCTATCATGACCTATTGCTTAATAAATAGACAAGGGATTTGACATTCTCTGTCACATATGTAGTAACATGTTTACCCAGTGTCACACCCCTGTTTTAGGACTCATTACATAGATTGAATGTAAAGGGTCACACTGTACAGCTCTGACAAAAGGCTTGCTTTGTGTCCTTATGCTCAAGAAACAAGCTTTTTAACATCCATAAAATATTTCTAACTTTAAAGGGAACCTGTCACCCCAAGTCACCTTTCTAACCTATTAATACCTGTCCCTGCAGCCTTACAATACTTTCTAACACATCCGTGTCTCTCCTTTTTTACTAATCTAGGAGTACAATAATGTAGTTAGCAAACTTACAAAATTCTTGTCAGAGGGGCGTTCCTCCTAGCCATTTAGACTGGTAGGTGGGTACCCTGTGCTGTGCTACCCCTGCCTCGCCGCTCTAATACGCCCTAATGGGCGTCATTACACAATGCAGAGCTCGGGCACGATTTCAATATCACACCCGCAACGTCACCGCTGCGACAAGATGATGTGACGCCTGGATCACGTCACTTCCAGTCGCCCACAAGCAGACTTCAGCATGCAATCTTTGCATGGGCAAAGCCTGCCTGTGAGACCTGCGAATGGAAGAGACGTGATCCCGGCGTCACATGACCGCGACGCAGCGGTGACGTTGCGGGTGTGATATTGAAATCGTGTCCGAGCTCTGCATTGTGTAATGACGCCCATTAGGGCATATTAGAGCAGCGAGGCAGGGGTAGCACAGCACAGGGTACCCACCTACCGGTCAAAATGGCTTGGAGGAACGCCCCTCTGACAAGAATTTTGTAAGTTTGCTAACTACATTATTGTACTCATAGATTAGTAAAAAAGGTGAGTCAGGGATTAGTGATGAGCGAGTACTAAAATTCTCGGGTGCTCGAAGCTCGGGCCGAGCATCCCGAGATACTCGTGTACTCGGCCCGAGTAACGAGCCCAATGTTATCCTATGGGAGACACGAGTATTTTTATGAAATGACTGCCGGCAGCATGGAAAAACCCTAAAAATGTCGCAAAAGTCTCAGAAGAGTGCTGAAATGACATGGCAACACCATGGGGAAGACCCCTGGAAGCATTTCTCACTCAAAAGTCACAGCTGTGAACAATCTTGTCCGAGTTTCATGCCAATTTTACGGAGTCTCCAGAAAACCTTCCAAAATGACACCAAAATGAATATTTAGGGTGGAAATGTTAAGGGCACATACCCAATAGTGAGATACAACTGGTGTATATCACTTTTTGTGATTACATGAAAGATTTTACGTGAAAACATTGTGCGACACTCCGATGACCCTGACAAGAGACGTACATGAAGCCCTGTCTAGAAATAAAGTGCCCATTTTGAGGAACTGGGTCTATCTTCCTTTGCCAGGGCAGTCCAAAATTGGGAGGTTCACCAATGCCCCTGGATACAGACATGCAGGATGGCCTGTAAACAAGTACTGGGTGTATTGTAGTATAGCCCTTTGGCCAGGGCAGCCAAAAATTGGAAGGTTCAACAATGAGCCATGCATACAGACATGTAGTAGGGCCTGTAACCCTCAAGTGGGGGTATTTTAGTATAGCCCTCTGGCCAGGGCAGCCAAAAATTGGAAGGTTCAACAATGAGCCATGCATACAGACATGTAGTAGGGCCTGTAACCCTCAAGTGGGTGTATTGTAGTATAGCTCTTTGGCCAGGGCAGCCAAAAATTGGGAGGTTCAACAATGAGCCATGCATACAGACATGTAGTAGGCCTGTAACCCTCAAGTGGGTGTATTGTAGTATAGCCCTTTGGCCAGGGCAGCCAAAAATTGGGAGGTTCAACAATGAGCCATGCATACAGACATGTAGTAGGGCCTGTAACCCTCAAGTGGGTGTATTGTAGTATAGCCCTCTGGCCAGGGCAGCCAAAAATTGGAAGGTTCAACAATGAGCCATGCATACAGACATGTAGTAGGGCCTGTAACCCTCAAGTGGGTGTATTGTAGTATAGCCCTTTGGCCAGGGCAGCCAAAAATTGGGAGGTTCAACAATGAGCCATGCATACAGACATGTAGTAGGGCCTGTAACCCTCAAGTGGGTGTATTTTAGTATAGCCTTCTGGCCAGGGCAGCCAAAAATTGGGAGGCTCCTCATTGTCCTGGATAGAGACGTGCAGGAGGGCCTGTAAAGAAGAACTGGGTGCATTGTAGTATAGGCCTTTGGCCAGGGCAGCCAAAAATTGGGAAGGTTCAACAATGACCCATGCATACAGACATGTAGTAGGGCCTGTAACCCTGAAGTGGGTGTATTGTAGTATAGCCCTTTGGTCAGGGCAGCCAAAAATTGGAAGGTTCAACAATGAGCCATGCATACAGACATGTAGTAGGGCCTGTAACCCTCAAGTGGGTGTATTGTAGTATAGCCCTTTGGTCAGGGCAGCCAAAAATTGGGAGGCTCCTCTTTGTCCCTGGATAGAGACGTGCAGGAGGGCCTGTAACCCTCAAGTGGGTGTATTGTAGTATAGCCCTTTGGTCAGGGCAGCCAACAATTGGGAGGCTCCTCTTTGTCCCTGGATAGATACGTGCAGGAGGGCCTGTAACCCTGAAGTGGGTGTATTGTAGTATAGCCCTTTGGTCAGGGCAGCCAAAAATTGGGAGGCTCCTCTTTGTCCCTGGATAGAGACGTGCAGGAGGGCCTGTAACCCTCAAGTGGGTGTATTGTAGTATAGCCCTCTGGCCTGGGCAGCCAAAAATTGGAAGGTTCAACAATGAGCCATGCATACAGACATGTAGTAGGGCCTGTAACCCTCAAGTGGGTGTATTGTAGTATAGCCCTTTGGCCAGGGCAGCCAAAAATTGGGAGGTTCAACAATGAGCCATGCATACAGACATGTAGTAGGGCCTGTAACCCTCAAGTGGGTGTATTGTAGTATAGCCCTTTGGTCAGGGCAGCCAAAAATTGGGAGGCTCCTCTTTGTCCCTGGATAGAGACGTGCAGGAGGGCCTGTAACCCTCAAGTGGGTGTATTGTAGTATAGCCCTTTGGTCAGGGCAGCCAACAATTCGGAGGCTCCTCTTTGTCCCTGGATAGATACGTGCAGGAGGGCCTGTAACCCTGAAGTGGGTGTATTGTAGTATAGCCCTTTGGTCAGGGCAGCCAAAAATTGGGAGCTCCTCTTTGTCCCTGGATAGAGACGTGCAGGAGGGCCTGTAACCCTCAAGTGGGTGTATTGTAGTATAGCCCTTTGGTCAGGGCAGCCAAAAATTGGGAGGCTCCTCTTTGTCCCTGGATAGAGACGTGCAGGAGGGCCTGTAACCCTCAAGTGGGTGTATTGTAGTATAGCCCTTTGGTCAGGGCAGCCAAAAATTGGGAGGCTCCTCTTTGTCCCTGGATAGAGACGTGCAGGAGTGCCTAAAAACATTTTTCCCATTGAAAAGGAGCGGGTCTCCTGTCGTTGTAATGCCCATTCTAACAGAAAATTTACTACTGCGGGTATACCTCAAACAAGAGCCTAACTATTCTAACGGTCATCATGGTGTCACATGAGGAGAAGGAGGAGCAGTCCAGCGATTAGCCAAAGTCCGGAAGTGTGTACCCATGGGTGAGTGGAGGTACATGTCAAATTGAAATAACAAAATTTTAATTCAGTTGTCATTTGCTGGTGGTGTGGTGAAGTCTGGCCCAATCCAACCCTTGTTCATCTTGATCAGAGTCAGCCTGTCCGCATTTTCAGTTGACAGGCGGGTGCGTTTATCAGTGATGATTCCACCTGCAGCACTGAAAACACGCTCTGATAAAACGCTAGCGGCAGGGCAGGCCAGGACTTCCAAGGCGTAGAGAGACAATTCATGCCACGTGTCGAGCTTGGAGACCCAATAATTGAAAGACACCGAGGAATCTCGCAGTACAGTTGTTCGATCTGCAAGGTACTCCTTCAGCATCTGCCCAAACTTAGCATTTCTGGTGGCACTACCCCGCACCTCAGGGGCTGTGGTACGTAAGGGGCTGAGAAAACTGTCCCACATCGTAAAGACAGTTCCCCTGCCTCTGGCGGATTGGACTTGTGCCCCTCTCGGCCGTACGCCTTGGTTGTCCACCGAATCCTGACCTATGCCGCTAGCATTTTGTGAGGGGAATGATTTGACAACTTCCGTGACTATGGCCCTGTGGAACTGCTGCATTTTGGCTGACCTCTCCGCCTCAGGAATGAGAGACATAAAGTTCTCCTTGTAGCGTGGGTCTAAGGCTACCTTCACATTACGATTTTTAGGGAGCCGATGCTGTCCGATATAAATCGGACAGCATCGGCTCCCTTCTGATGCCTGGAATCGGGTGCCAAATAGGCACTCGATTCCGGCATAAAATCGTTCCCTGCGGGGTGAAGAAAAGAAAAAAAAAAAAGTTTATTCTCACCCGCCGTCTTCCGCCATCTTCTTGGAGGCTCCCGGTGGCTCTCGCAGGCTGCCGGTGTCAGCAGAGCGCTTCCTCTGCTGTTCAGGACCTGTGGTGATGTCACAGTCACGTGACCGCGGGTTCACCATGGTAACCCGCGGTCACATGACTGTGACATCACCGCAGGTCCTATAAGGCAGAGGAAGCGCTCTGCTGACACCGGCAGCCTGCGAGAGCCACCGGGAGCCTCCAAGAAGATGGCGGGAGACGGCGGGGGCTCGGGGGGAGGTGAGAATAACCTTTATTTTTTTTTTTAACACTTGTGCTCCTAGTTAGGAGCAGTTTTACTGTACTGAGCATGCTCAGTACAGTAAAACGGGGTCCGAGGAGACATAGATGTTTCCTCGGACCCTTCTCCATAGGGCCCCATGTTATAGGGATCGGACCTAATCGGATGTGCACTAAATGCCATCCGATTTGGTCCGATCCGAATCTGTCAGATTTTATTTTCGGTGCTAAAATCGGAGCAGGCTCCGATTTTAGCACCGATAATAAAATCGGACAGAATCGGATCGGACCAAATCGGATGGCATTTAGTGCACATCCGATTCGGTCCGATCCCCATAGGGATACATGGGGTCCGAAAATCGGTCCGATGCTGTCCGATTTTTTTCGGAAAGCATCGGAAATGCGAAAATCGTTATGTGAAAGCACCCTAAGAGTGTTGCCAACCAGTTCTGATTTTTCGGCCAAGATGTTCTGAACGCGAGGGTCACGAGACAGGCAGCTTACCATAAAGCCAGCCATGTGCGCCAGACTCTTAACAGCCATCACTTCAGTATCCAGACCAACACGATGACTGAACATGCTGTCCTCCTCCTCCTCCTCCTCCTCCTCATCTCCCCTGTCCTCTGGCCAGCCATGCTGAATCGAGGGTATGACTGGTGTGCATGTCATATCCCCAATTTGGCCTGAGAGTTGCTCCATGTCTTCATCCTCCTCCTCCTCCTCGTCATAGTCCTCCACTACACGTTGTGATGACATGAGGCTGGGCTGTGTGTTTTCACCCACACCCACTACAGTTTCTTGCTCTAAGTCATCGCGCTCGGCCTGCAATGCATCCTCTTTGATTTTCAGCAGAGACCGTTTTAGAAGGCAGAGTAGTGGTATGGTGACGTTAATAATGGCGTCATCGCCGCTCACCATCTTGGTGGAGTCCTCAAAGTTTTGGAGGACGGTGCATAGGTCCGACATCCATCTCCACTCCTCAGGTGTTATGTGTGGAGTTTGACCCATTTCCCGACGGCTTAGGTGATGCAGGTAGTCCACAACTGCCCTCTTCTGCTCACATATCCTGACCAACATGTGCAGAGTTGAATTCCAACGCGTGGGGACATCACACACCAGTCTGTGGGCCGGAAGACGCAAACGGCGCTGAAAGCTGGCAAGGCCGGCTGAAGCAGCAGGTGACTTGCGAAAATGTGCAGACAGACGCCGAACTTTTACCAGCAGGTCAGACACCTCCGGGTATGACTTCACAAACCTCTGAACCACCAGGTTGAGCACATGGGCCACGCAGGGAACATGCGTCAGCTGCCCTCGCCTCAAAGCTGCCACCAGGTTCCGGCCATTGTCACACACGACCTTTCCTGGCTTTAGGTTCAGAGGTGTGAGCCAGTGATCTGCCTGCTGTTTCAGAGCTGTCCACACCTCTTCTGCATTGTGGGGTTTGTCACCTATGCAGACTAGCTTCAGCACAGCCTGTTGCCGCTTTGCAGAGGCAGTGCTGCAGTGCTTCAAGCTTGGGACTGGTGTGGAGGGTACAGTGGATGAGGATGCGCAGGAGGAGGAGGCTGAAGAGCATGACATTCCGGAGCTGTAGAGTGTCGGTGAAACCCTGACAGAGGTAGGGCCTGCTATCCTTGGTGTGGGAAGGACGTGTTCCGTCCCTCGCTCAGACTGGGTCCCAGCCTCCACAATATTAATCCAGTGTGCCGTTCAAGGAGATGTAGCGGCCTTGCCCACAAGCACTTGTCCACGTGTCTGTGGTTAGGTGGACTTTGGCTGAAACAGCATTGTTCAGGGCACGTGTTATGCTGTTGGACACGTGGTTATGCAATGCGGGGACGGCACATCTGGAGAAATAGTGTCGGCTGTGGACCGAGTAACGTGGGACAGCAGCCGCCATCAGGTCGCGGAATGCATCCGTCTCCACCAGCCGGAAAGGCAACATTTCTAGCGCTATGAGTCGCGAAATGTGATCATTCAGGACTGTGTGTCAGTATTCCAGGTTTTCCGGCTTGCCGTGTGACTATTTTGCCCTCAGTCAGCATGGAGATCATTGTTTTGTTTTGCCCTTCTTCCTGTCTCGTTTACATAAAGACCTGGCTCAGGTGAGCATTCATTGCTTGAGTATACTGGTTCCTGGTTTGCTATTGCTCAGCTGTTCACCTGGATTCACTCACTTCCCTGGAGCTCTGTGAGATCTCGGTTCACTTTACAGCTTCCTGCATTGTGCTTCTGGTGCCGCTGCTTATACCTTCAGGCTCGGACATTCAAGTTGGTGAGCAACTTCCCGGTTACTACCGTATGTACTGTGTGCTTTGTGGAACTTGTGTTTTCATCACCTACTCGGAACAGTGTTTAAACTTGCTACCCGGTCATCCGGGTGTGGGGACCTTTTGCCACGGACTATATCTTCCGGTCGCTCCGGTACCAGGACTTGTGCTATGGACTACATGCATCCGGATTTACCGGTTTTGGACTATTGGTTTTTCGGACTGCTTCCATAAGGACTGTGTTCGACGTATATATATATTGGGGTTGTGTTATGTTGTGTGCTTTTGCTGTATACTAAGTTCACCTTGTTTGCTGTGTGTTTATAAATACTTTGCACCCAAGAACCCGTCTCTGCTCTTCATTGCCCTTAAGTGATCAGACTCCTCAAAACCTATACAATAGTATTACACTGTGGCATGTGGGGCATTGGCAGCGTATTTGCGCCTGCGTTCAAATGTTTGCTGAATGGATAATTGAACGCTGCGCTGGGACAAGGACGTGCTTGATGGTGGTGTAATTTGTGCATGGGCAACTTCAGGTGCAGGGCCGGAGGCTTGTTCGCAGCCAGCATGGACAGGGGATTGGCTCGCATGCACAACAGGCGAAGACGTAGCAGTGACATCAGCACGCACCGCTCCTCGACTCTGTGGTATTTTCCCACAAAGTCGGGTGCTTGGCCGACATGTGCCTGATCACGCTGGTGGTGGTCAGGCTGCTAGTTTTCGCACCCCTGCTGGCATGGCAGGTGTGGCAAATGGCCTTTTTAGAGTCTTCTGGAGCCAACTTAAAAAACTCCCAGACTCGGGAAGACCAAACATTTGCACAGGCACTTTGAGTCGTGTTGTTGTTCCGGGGAACGGTTGCCTGCTTCTGCCTGCGGACGCAACCCTGCTTCGTACTGCCTGTTGGGATGCTACGCCTCCCTCCCCCTGTGCACTGCTGTCCTCGCTCTGCATATCCTCCTGCCATGTTGGGTCAGCTACTGGATCATCCACCACGTCGTCTTCCTCTTCCGCACCCTGATCCTCCTCCTGACTTCCTGGCAATTGTGTCTCATCATCGTCCACCCCTTGTTGAGACACTTTGACAACGTTCCGTTCGTCATAACGTGGCTGCTCAAATATTTGGGCATCTGTACATACCATCTCCTCATGACCCACTTCAAGAGGAGGTGGCGACAGGCCAGATTCTGCGAATGGATACGTGAACAGCTCTTCCGAGTGTCCTAGTGTGGGATCAGTAATGTCCGTGGACGTGTACTCGGCCAGGTGGTAGGAAGGAGGATCAGGTTGGGAAATGTGCGGTGCAGTATCACGGCTACTGACAGTTGACCGTGTGGAAGACAGGGTGTTTGTGGAGGTGCCCATCTGACTTGAAGCATTATCCGCTATCCAAGTAACAACCTGTTGACACTGGTCTTGGTTCAACAGTGGTGTACTGCTGCGGGCCCCAAGAATTTGGGACAGGACGTGCGAGCGAGGAGATGTGGCCCTTTGTTGTTGCGAAATTAGTGCTTGCACACGACCTCGGCCTCTGCCTGCACCACCATCACGTCCACTTCCTTGTTCCTTGCCAACGCCCTTGCCAACGCCTTTGCGCATTTTGCCTGTATAGAGCGACAACTGTCTGGTGACTGTTGAGGTCACAGGAGATTGGGATTTTAGTTCCCTAACCTGTATAAAGGTATGACGTACAACAGTGTGGTGACTGTTGAGATCACAAGATTAGGATTTTAGTTCCCTAACCTGTATAAAGGTATGACGTACAACAGTGTGGTGACTGTTGAGATGACAAGAGTTAGGATTTTAGTTCCCTAACCTGTATAAAGGTATGACGTACAACAGTGTGGTGACTGTTGAGATGACAAGAGTTAGGATTTTAGTTCCTAACCTGTATAAAGGTATGACGTACAACAGTGTGGTGACTGTTGAGATCACAAGAGTTAGGATTTTAGTTCCCTAACCTGTATAAAGGTATGACGTACAACAGTGTGGTGACTGTTGAGATGACAAGAGTTAGGATTTTAGTTCCCTAACCTGTATAAAGGTATGACGTACAACAGTGTGTGACTGTTGAGATGACAAGAGTTAGGATTTTAGTTCCCTAACCTGTATAAAGGTATGACGTACACCAGTGTGGTGACTGTTGAGATGACAAGAGTTAGGAGTTTAGTTCCCTAACCTGTATAAAGGTATGACATACAACAGTGTGGTGACTGGTGAGATCACAAGAGGTTAGGATTTTAGTTCCCCAACCTGTATAAAGGTATGACGTACACAAGTGTGGTGGCTGTTGAGATGACAAGAGTTAGGATTTTAGTTCCCTAACCTGTATAAAGGTAGTACGTACACCTGTCTGGTGACTTTAATGGTTTCAGGAGAGTATTTTAGTCCCTAACCTGTATTGAGGTAGTACGTACACCTGTCTGGTGACTGTAATAGCTTTAGGAGAGTATTTTAGTCCCTAACCTGTATTAAGGTAGTACGTACACCTGTCTGGTGACTTTAATTGTTTCAGGAGAGTATTTTAGTCCCTAACCTGTATTAAGGTAGTACGTACACCTGTCTGGTGACTGTAATGGTTTCAGGAGAGTATTTTAGTCCCTAACCTGTATTAAGGTAGTACGTACACCTGTCTGGTGACTTTAATGGTTTCAGGAGAGGATTTTAGTCCCTAACCTGTATTAAGGTAGTACGTACACCTGTCTGGTGACTGTAATGGTTTCAGGAGAGGATTTTAGTCCCTAACCTGTATTAAGGTAGTACGTACACCTGTCTGGTGACTTTAATGGTTTCAGAGAGGATTTTAGTCCCTAACCTGTATTAAGGTAGTACGTACACCTGTCTGGTGACTGTAATGGTTTCAGGAGAGTATTTTAGTCCCTAACCTGTATTAAGGTAGTACGTACACCTGTCTGGTGACTGTAATGGTTTCAGGAGAGGATTTTAGTCCCTAACCTGTATTAAGGTAGTACATACACCTGTCTGGTGACTGTAATGGTTTCAGGAGACGATTTTAGTCCCTAACCTGTATTAAGGTAGTACGTACACCTGTCTGGTGACTGTAATGGTTTCAGGAGAGGATATTCGTCCCTAACCTGTATTAAGGTAGTAAGTACAAGAGTGTGGTGACTCTAATGGTCACAGAAAAGCTTGGATTCCAATCTGTATCACCCTGCCTATATCCTCCTAGATTAGTCCTGAGAAGGACTGTTCTGGTCACTGGAAAGCTTGGACTCCGATCTGGATCACCCTGCCTATATCCTCCTAGATTAGTCCTGAGAAGGACTGTTGTGGTCAGCAGCAGCAGTTTGCAGCCCTGCTCCGGATCTACCTGTAAGGGCCGCAAATCTGTCCCTAATCAGCAGCAGACACTCTCCCTACACTCACTGTCTGGAAGTCTGTGTGCCGAGCACAGCGAGCCGGGAGTTATAAAGGCTTGGTCACGCTGTGCAGAGCGGCCAATCACTGCTATGCCACAACTAACAGGGCTGTGGCATTGCAGTGGTCTGCCAGCCAATCCCTGCACGTGGGCTGGCTCTCAAAAGAGCGCCAACATTCAGAGATGACGACCACGAGCACAGCACGAGTATCGCGAGATTACTCGGTGCTCGGCGAGTCGCCCGAGTACAGTGATATTCGTGCGGGTACCGAGTAGTGGCGAGCATGCTCGCTCATCACTATCAGGGATGTGTTAGAAAGTATTGTAAGGCTGCAGGGACAGGTATTAATAGGTTAGAAAGGTGACTTGGGGTGACAGGTTCCCTTTAAAGTTAGAAATATTTTATGGATGTTAAAAAGCTTGTTTCTTGAGCATAAGGACACAAAGCAAGCCTTTTGTCAGAGCTGTACAGTGTGACCCTTTACATTCAATCTATGTAATGAGTCCTAAAACAGGGGTTGACACTGGGTAGACATGTTACTACATATGTGACAGAGAATGTCAAATCCCTTGTCTATTTATTAAGCAACTAGCTGTGAGCCCGATGCGATTGCATCGGGATTCTAGAATCGGTGTATAGTTTATTAAATTAGAGTTTGAACTAATAATCCTATAATTCCATGATAGATGGCGGCCCAATGTTAAAGAATCGGGAGTGTAGCATGCATGTATACATTATTCATTCAAATTTGACAATAATGCATATAAGACATGATATCTATCTATCTATCAACTACCAATGTTTGTATGATATATGTCAGTGTAGTACATGTCATGATTCTAAGGCAAGGCTTTTCGTACAGATACTGGCACTGATGTTTTGTACAGATTACGTATATTCAATTTATATATGAATATTAATAATCTATGATTGAGCCAGTACATGTTTCCCCACCAACCACGGGAAGGTAGCCTTACAGCTGGTGGGACCTACTCTACTCTATCTCTAATAATTAATAGTTAGACTCCTTTTAAAGCAGATATTTTTTGGCTATTTGAAGAAGGTATGGAATAACCAAATACAATTTCTGAACTTGGCACCAAAGGGACTACCTACAGCTAACTTTCAGCAAGTCACATGTAATAAATATGGAACTTGCACTTAGCTTGCAGTAAATACGGCAAGCAGAGCTTTAACAGGTTGACTAAATGCAACCACTAAAAATGAGAGCTAACTGATTTTGGCGATTGAAACTGACGAAAGCACATGTGCCGCAACTACCGCAAGTAAACGACAAATTCCATAAACATTTCATGCAACTTACATTAAGAGTACTGTAGGTCACCATTAGGCAGCAAGTTGCAAAATGTTTTTTTTCCAACTAAAAATTCAACAAATAGTAGAATAATTCAGATGTAAAATCAAAATGTCTATTCTTTCCCTATGTGTCTAAATATGTACCTATGTGTCTAAATATGTACCTATGTGAATATATGTATTTATATGTACAGAACACACTTCAAGATAGAGATGTGTGTGAACAGCCGTCCCACCCATCTCTTAACCTGCCTTCAGACTTGCAGATGCATCTGCATCGTTTTGCAGATGCATCTGCAAGCATGTGCATGCAGACGGCAGTCCCTATCTTTATAATGGGACACACGTTGTCTGCAGATTCTTGCAGACAGCCGTGCGCACCCATTCACTCCTATATGTGATCTGTGTGCAGGCGGATGCCTTCGTACAAATCACAGACTCTCCTCCGCACCAGGGACGCGACATGTTGCATCCCTGGTGCGGGCGGGATTGTGTGATTTGTATGCAGGCATGCGCCTGTGCAGAGATCACATATAGGAGTAAATGGGTGCGCACGGCTGTCTGCAAGCATCTGCAGACACCGTACGTCCCATTATAAAGATAGGGGCTGCTGTTTGCATGCAGATGCTTGCAGATGCATATTCAAAATGCTGCAGATGCATCTGCAAGTCTGAAGGCAGCCTTAGCTGTTCACAAAAACCTCACTCTGTGTAAAAAGAAGATGAAATCTCGCAGCAGCTATACTGCTGAAGCTTCAGATTCTTATCACTAAATGCAAGCATTTAGATGATACACATCTACAATCTACAAAAAAAATGTGTGTTTACATACATATACAATGAAAAGTAAAAATAAATTTTCTAAGCTAAAAAAGTAATTACTATATATTTTAAATAACTATTTTATATCTAAAAACTAATTATAATATCTTTATAACTAAACTAATATTTTTGGTATTTTTGTATATTTCTATTCCTATACATATATAGCTAAATTAATTTATTGTAATATTTGTGTTTAATTAGAAAGTAACTACCGTATATACTCGTGTATAAGCCGACCCGTGTATAAGCCGACCCCCCTACTTTTGCCCCCAAAACCTGGGAAAATCTATTGACTCGTGTATAAGCCGAGGGTGGACCCCAGCACAGGTATACAGCCCCCAGCAGTGTAGTATACAGCAGCCTCCCCAGTGGTATATACAGGCCCCAGCAGTGTTACAGCAGCAGCCCCAGTGGTATATACAGCAGCAGCCCCAGTGGTAGTATACAGCAGCCCCAGAGGTATATACAGCAGCCCCAGTGGTAGTATACAGCAGCAGCCCCAGTGGTAGTATACACGCAGCCCCAGTAGTATATACAGCCCCAGTGGTAGTATACACGCAGCCCCAGTAGTATATACAGCCCCAGTGGTAGTATACAGCCCCAGTGGTAGTATACAGCAGCCCCAGTGGTATATTCAGCCCCAGTGGTAGTATACAGCAGCCCCAGTGGTAAATACAGCCCCAGTGGTAGTATACAGCCCCAGTGGTAGTATACAGCAGCCCCAGTGGTATATACAGTCCCAGTGGTAGTATACATACAGCCCCAGTAGTAGTATACAGCCCCAGTGGTAGTATACAGCCCCATGGTAGTATACAGCCCCAGTGGTAGTATACAGCCCCAGTGGTAGTATATAGCCCCAGTGGTAGTATACATACAGCCCCAGTAGTAGTATACAGCCCCAGTGGTAGTATACAGCAGCCCCAGTGGTATATTCAGCAGCCCCAGTGGTATATTCAGCCCCAGTGGTAGTATACAGCCCCAGTGGTAGTATATAGCCCCAGTGGTAGTATACATACAGCCCCAGTAGTAGTATACAGCCCCAGTGGTAGTATATAGCCCCAGTGGTAGTATATAGCCCCAGTGGTAGTATACATACAGCCCCAGTAGTAGTATACAGCCCCAGTGGTAGTATACAGCCCCAGTGGTAGTATATAGCCCCAGTGGTGTATTCATACAGCCCCAGTAATAGTATACAGCCCCAGTGGTAGTATATAGCCCCAGTGGTAGTATACATGGCCCCAGCAGGGCCCCCCTCATAATTTGGCGCCCCCACCTCCCTTTCTGGGCCCCCCCGCATGCAGCGCTGCGCATATACATTACCGGTCTAGCAGCTGTCACCCTCCGATGGCGGATGGCGGCTCCCGGCTCCGGCTCCATCTTCCTCGCTGTCTTCCTGCCTTGTGACCGGGCTCATCGCGCATCGCGATGACGTCATCGCGACGCCGGCAGTCACCTGACAAGCAGGAAGACAGCGAGAAAGATGGAGCCCGGAGCCGGGAGCCGCGATCCGCCATCGGAGGGTGAAGCTGCTAGACCGGTAATGTATATGCGCAGCGCTGCATGCGGGGGGGGCCCAGAAAGGGAGGTGGGGCGCCAAACTTTGAGGGGGCCGTATTGACTCGCGTATAAGCCGAGGGGGGCACTTTTCAGCCCAATTTTTGGGCTGAAAAACTCGGCTTATACGCGAGTATATACGGTATGTATCTAAATGTAATATGTATCTAAAGAATTGAAAGTAAAATATTTTTATACACTATATTTTTAGTGAAAAGTGAAAATAACGACTATATATCTTAAATAACTTTTATATCTAATAACTAATTATAATGTATTTATCTATAACTAAACTAAGTTTTTAGGTATTTTGATTTATTTATATTGATATACATCTATTGCAAAACTAATTTATATAGTAATATTTGTGTCTAATTTAAAAATAAGTATGTATCAAAATGTAACATGTATCTAAAGAATTTTAAGTAAAATATTTTTATACACTATATTTTTAGTGAAAATGAACACTAACGACTATATTTCTTAAATAACTATTTTATATCTAATAACTAATTATAATATCTTTTTCTATAACATAAATAATTTTTTTTTTCTATTCTTATACATCTATGGCTAAACTAATTTATTGTAATATTTGTGTTTAATTAGAAAGTAACTATGTATCTAAATCTAATATGTATCTAAAGAATTTAAAATAAAATATTAGAGAGATTATTTTGAGTCAAGAGTATTGCACTACTGGGCAGCAATTTGACTTGAATGGGTGTATCCAGCACTTTCACCTTAACATTGCATCGTGTTTTTACTCGTGAAAAAGCCACATATAACTGTCCATGTTCAAAAACTGTTTGACAAAAAAATCCCGACTTTCTCCAGTGTTTGGCCTTGGGATTTGTTGATGGTCATGGCAAAAGTAGACTTCACGGTAAATTGTTGACGTCTTAACTTAAAAGGTAAGGCAGTCTCTGATGGAGATAAATAAATCCTTGGAATAAACACCACATTTCCTTCTGCAGACCCAGTAATGACTTTTGCTTGAATCAGATTGTCAAACAAAGTGATGACAATGAAGCAATTCCCATTGCAAATACCTTTTCTGCTGTCAAAGTTGGGCAAAACCATGACAATGGTACTGATTTCTAATTTGAGGCAATAATAAGGCATTCCCATTGGTGTGAGTGAATTTAAAAATTCCACTGGATATTGGTCTGAATCTTCAGTCTCAATGGAATCATCACTAATGTACTCAATGTATTCACCAGCAATGCAATCCATAACCTTAGAGTTCACCATTTCCACATGGACATTTTTAGGGCAAAGAATAGCATGTGATGCAGCAATCTGAATGCATTCATTGTTATATCCATCATGTAAGTAAATGTAATATATATGTAAAGAATTTAAGATAAAATATTCTTATAGACAATATTTTTAGTAAAGACTTTTTTGGAATGAGGCAGCAATTTGACTTGAATGGGTGTATCCAGCACTTTCACCTTAACATTGCATCGTCTTTTCACTCGTGAAAAAGCCACATATAACTGTCCATGTCCAAAAACGGGTTCTGGCAAAAAAATCCCTACTTTCTCCAGTGTTTGGCCTTGGGCTTTGTTGATGGTCATGGCAAAAGCAGGCTTGACGGGAAATTGTCGACGTCTTAACTTGAAAGGTAAGCCAGTCTCTGATGGAGATTGTCACGATTAGCTTAGTCAGGACCTGCAGCTCTCTGGCGCCCCCTTAGCCTGCTGGCCAAATCCGGTATTGCCAGAGGATAAGAAGGAGCCCAGCTGCCCTAATTTATGTCGTCTACTGCGGCACGTGATGTGACAGGATGTATATATACCACTAGTTCCTGCCAGGGACGTATATATACACCTCGATCCAGTCACCCTCAGGCCCACAATATCACATAAATACAAAAAACGGTATTCTGCCACCACCGATCTCTTACAGGTGGATCGGTAACCTGTGCGATAGCGTAAAAAGAGCAGGGAGGTCGTGAGAGCTCGTTCATAGGACAAGGAGATAGAAACTAGTAAATTAAAATAGTTTACTCCGAAATATGGCAGTGATTATATATAAAAGAGTTACAAGATATTACATCAGAGACAATATACAATGTATGAATAAACAGTTATATAAAATAAAAGGAATAAGGTAAGAAAGGTTCAGACCTAGTCACGCATGGTCAGCTTGGTTGTGTGGGGGGGGGTCTCCCCTAGATGGTTGGATTCCTTCCGACAGCACGGTGTTCTGCTATCTCAGCCCGGGTTGGAATGACCCAAGAAATCCTTCTTTGCTTTTATTAAACCAGGGGAAATCTTTGACCCCCCTTCGCCGAGTGATCCCTCCTTTGTGGGCGTGTCTGCTAACACCTCCTCTTTCACCATGCTTCATAAATCCCCATTTTCCATATCTGGAATCTGGAATAATATATGACTCATTTTTCAGGTCAGGTTATTCTGAGAAGTTTGATACCAAATATGACTTGATTGTCATATTTAGAATGGCAGCAATCCGTTCCCAGGTTCCTGAACGTTGTATGACTGTATGAAACCAACGATGCCTTTTCGGTGCTGCACGGTAAAGTCGTACTGCTGGAGCGTGAGGCTCCAGTGTAGCAACCTCCCGTTGGTACCGGACAGGGAGTTCAGCCAGCTCAGGGGGTGTGTCGGTCACGACAGTGAAGGGGCGCCCGTACAGGTAGGGTTGTAAGCGTTGCAGAGCCCATACAATGGCCAGACACTCTTTCTCTATCGTGGAATAGGCCACTTCCCTTGGGAGGAGCTTTCGGCTGAGGTACAACACTGGGTGCTCTTGGTTCCTTGAGTCGATCTGGCTGAGCACAGCTCCGAGGCCAAACTCACTAGCATCAGTCTGTACTAGGAATGGCTGCTTGCCGTCAATCGCCATCAACACCGGGGAGCTGCTCAGGGCCGTCTTCACAGCCTGGAAGGCGACCTCGCAGGCCTCGGTCCAATCGACTGCATGGGGTAGGTTTTTCTTGGTGAGGTCTGTGAGAGGCTTCGCAAGGCTACTATAGTTTGGCACAAAGCGCCTATAGTACCCTGCAGTGCCCAAGAAGGACAGCACCTGCTTTTTGGTCCTGGGGGTGGGCCAGGACACGATAGCGTTCACTTTCCTGGGCTCTGGTTTCAGCGTGCCCCCGCCTACCCGGTGCCCCAGGTAGTGGACCTCGTTCATGCCCATCTGGCACTTTCCTGGCTTAATGGTCAAGCCTGCCTGGCGGATGCGCCCGAGCACCTGCCGCAGATGCTTGAGGTGATCCCCCCAGGTGGGACTGAAGACGGCAATGTCATCCAGGTACGCCACCGCGTACCTCTCCAGTTCCAGGAGCAGGGAGTTAACCATTCTCTGGAAAGTGGCCGGGGCATTTTTCATGCCGAATGGCATGACCGTGGATTCGTACAATCCAAAGGGGGTGATAAAGGCTGACCTCTCCTGGGCCTCAGGGCTCAGGGGAATCTGCCAATATCCCCGACTCAGATCCATAATGGAGAGATAGCTTGCACTAGCTAACCGCTCCAGCAACTCCTCAATACGTGGCATTGGTTGTGCATCGGAGGCCGTGATAGCGTTGAGCCCCCTGTAGTCCACACAGAATCGGGTGGTCCGATCCTTCTTTGGCACCAGGACTACAGGTGAGGCCCACGCGCTCTTGGACCGTATAATCACTCCCAACTTCAGCATCTCATCGATCTCCTGGCGCATGACGTGCTGCACCTCGTCGGAGATTTGATAGGCTGTCCGCCGAAGTGGGGCATGATTACCGGTGTCCACCTCATGGACCGCCACCGCCGTCCTGCCAGGCATGTTTGTGAACATGACTTGGAAGGATTCCAACACCGCTCGCATCTGAGAACGCTGGCTTGTGGATAGCAAGGTGCTTATCTCCACATCCTCAATGGACCCGCTGGCCTTCGCTTGGGCCAACATGTCCAAGAGGGGATCTTCCTCCCCATCCTCGGGCAGGTTGCAGACCGGTAGGACACAAGGCCCACGTTCTTGATGAGCCTTCATCATGTTGACGTGAAAGGCCTTCCGCCTACCCCGCTCGGGGTCGAGGGTGACCACGTAGGTGACTGAGTTGAGCTGTTGGTGAATGACGTAAGGGCCCTCCCAGGCTGACTGAAGCTTGTCCTTTGGTACGGGGACCAGCACCCACACCATCTGACCCACCCGGTAGGTCCGCTCGCGGGCGTTCTGGTCATACCAATGCTTCTGGTCAGCCTGGGCTTGCGCCATGTTGACATGCTCCAACTGCGTCAAGGTCTGCATTTTGTCACTGAAACGCATGACATACTCCACGATGGACACTCCTGGGGTGCTCTGCTCCTCTTCCCAGGATTCTCTTACTAAACCAAGGGGTCGCTCGTGCCATACAGGAGCTCGATGGGAGAGAACCCTGTCGAGGCCTGAGGAACCTCTCGGTAAGCAAATAGCAGGTGTGGGAGGTAACGTTCCCAGTCGCGTCCCTGGGACTCAACCAGCATTTTCAACATTTGCTTGAGGGTAGCATTGAAGCGTTCGCACAAACCATTGGTTTGCGGATGATACGCACTCGATACCAGATGCTGCACCTGCATTTTCTTACAGAGGGCCTTCATTATGCCAGACATGAACTGGGTCCCCTGGTCGGTAAGCATCTCCCTGGGAAATCCTACTCGGGAAAAGATGGCCAACAGGGCATCCGCCACCTTATCTGCCCTAATTGAAGACAGAGCTACTGCCTCTGGATACCGGGTAGCAAAGTCTACCACAGTGAGGATGAATCGCTTTCCAGAACTGCTGGGTATGGGCAGTGGTCCCACGATATCCACAGAAATCCGCTGGAAAGGCTCCTCTATCACGGGCAAAGAGTTCAGGGGTGCTTTGGGAGCCGGCCCTGACTTTCCCACTCTTTGACACGTGATACAGGAGCTGCAGTAGTTTTTCACATCTGTCCCCATTTTGGGCCAATAGAAGTGGTGCGACAACCGGGCCTTGGTTTTGCTAACCCCCAAGTGTCCAGCAAGGGGGATCTCATGGGCAATCCGCAACAACTCATCCCTGAATTGGTAGGGAACGACCAGCTGTCGTTCTCTAGGCCAATCCTGTTGGGGTGTACCGGGCACAGTCTCCCGATACAACCTTCCTTGGTCCCAGAATACCCTCTCCTTATCCGTCTCGGAGGGGGGCTTACTGGCGAGGATCCTTAACGTCTCTAGGCTAGCATCTGTATGCAGAGCTGCCTGAAACTCCTGGCTGGAGGCAGCCAGGAGGGACTTTAAGGCCACATCCTCTTCGGGACTCTCTGGGACCTGCTCTGGGTCCGAAACCGGTTCGGTTATTCCTCTGGCTGAGGAGGGTCCAGAAGGCAGGGGGTTCCTGGCGTTCTGGGCACTCTGACTGCGGGTGACGGTGGCTATGTAGGCCGTCTCCCCGGGGAATAACACCGTCCCATCAGCCTGCCTGGCTGTGGGCACTACTTCCCCATCATCTCCTGTTACCTCAGGAGCAGTGCTCATCATGGGGTAGCTACCATCAGCCATGTCACCGTCTGTGGTGACACTGATCAGCTGCATGGCACCCCCTGCTTCATGGGCCCCGGGACTCTTCCCATCACCCTTAGCACTAACACTTGCTCCTGGTAGGGGATCCTCAGCAATATCACCCCGCAGAGTGACATGGCTGAGTTCTCCTGTACCTCCTGATACATCGTCATCATCATCATCATCAACATCATCATCATCATCAACATCATCAACATCATCAGTTAAAGCATTGACATTCTCATCATTAGCATTAACCTTATTAACCATATCAGATCGGGGAGGGGAGTCAGGGACATAATAAGCGAACATTTTCCCCAAATCAGTCCCCAGTAAAACATTTGTGGGCAAGTTTTCGGACACCCCCACTTCCTTCACCCCACTCCCCGCACCCCAATCAATAAACACCCGGGCCATTGGCAGGGGACAGCGGACACCCCCAATCCCGGTGACAGCCAGAGTCTTTCCTGGGATCAACTCTTCGGTGGACACCAGTTCAGGTCGGATGAGGGTTCGTTCGGCCCCAGTGTCCTTGAGGCCCACAGTGACAGTGTCCCCCACAGTGACAGACTGCAAATTTTCGCAGGCCCTCCCAACCGACCCACCCACAAAAAAAACTGATGCCTTCTGCCCTGGAGCCTTGGGTGGTAGATTCTTCCTCTGCTTCTCTCTGGCACTGAGATGACCGGTCTGGTTGCAGAAGTAACACCTGCAGGATCGGATACCGGCCGAGTGGGGTTGGGAGGGGGGCCAAGGCCTCCAGAAGGTCGGCTGGCTGGGGCAGGGGTGATGTTGGATGGCTTACCCCCCTTCCAGCTGGTGATGACCTGCTTCCGTCCCTCCGGTCTCCGATTGGCCTCGTAGGTGTCTGCGATCTGCGCTGCTTTGTTGGCAACTGGTGGCTCCCGATCCATCACGAACTGTCGCACCTCAGTGGGGCAAAGATGCAGGAACTGGTCTTTCACCATCAGATCCTTTAGCTGGTCCAAGGTGGTCACTTCCAGTCCTGGGATCCACTGCTCGAAGTTGGTTCTGAGCCCGTGGACCACATCACTGTAGCTGTCGTGTGGTCCACGCTGGGGGTTCCGGAACTTTCTGCGGTACACCTCCGGGGTCAGCTGGAACCTCTGGATTAGAGCCTTCTTGATGGCCGCATAGTTCCCATCTAGCTCTCGAGGAAGAGCCACAAACGCCGCTAGCGCTTTGTCTCTCAGCGCCGCAATGAGGTATGGGGCATACTGGTCACGTGGCAGCTGGTACTGTAAGCACGCCTTCTCAAAACCCCTCAGGAAAATGTCCAGATCACCTTTGTCATCCAGCACAGGGAAGTGCTTTGGATTCAGCTTGAAGGTGGTTGAACTGGTCGATTCAGAGTTCAATGGGGTAGATGACTGCCTTTCCAGCTGGGCCATCCGCAGGTCGTGCTCTCTCTGAGCTTGGGCCTGCCGCTCGGCTATCTCAGCCTCTCGCTCGGCTCTTGCAGCCTCCAGGTATTGCTGAATGAGCTGCAGGCGCCCTTGGGAATCCTCAGCGGGATATTGCTGTAAGGCCAGTTGCAGATAGGGGTCCATTCTGACCTGGTCGCTGACGCAGCGTGCGTCTACAGGTGGGACCCCTGCAGGAACACCTTCTAGGACTTGGCTTACATCCACAGGTACGGCCTCAGCAGCAACACCGTCCATGCTCTGGCTGACCTCTGCAGCCGGACGCTGTGCATCAACATTGACATGGCTTTGGCTGGCCTCTCCATTCACTGGGCTCTTGTGACGGGCTTGCTCTGCTTCAAGTCGTGCCAGCTCTGCAGCCATTTTGTCTCTGGTTTTGCCCCTAGGGTCAAGGCCGTTGGCCGTACATATTTCAATTAGAATGTCCTTTTTCATCTGGACGTAACCGAGCTCTCCAACCAAGACCATGGTTTCCAAATCAAAAGATAGAATAGAAAAAACAAAGAGGGGGGAGGGGTAACTGCTACACACACAGTATTGTCTCAGATCTAATAACCACTGAGTTCGATCTTCAAAACTTATGTGCAGAGTTCTTGTAAGAACTGTGCAAGTTTTTAGTGAGAGGAATGATTGCTCAAACCAGATCACTAATGTCCTATGATCCCACCGCTGCCACCAATTGTCACGATTAGCTTAGTCAGGACCTGCAGCTCTCTGGTGCCCCCTTAGCCTGCTGGCCAAATCCGGTATTGCCAGAGGATAAGAAAGGAGCCCAGCTGCCCTAATTTATGTCGTCTACTGCGGCACGTGATGTGACAGGATGTATATATACCACCAGTTCCTGCCAGGAACGTATATATACCTCGATCCAGTCACCCTCAGGCCCACAATATCACATAAATACAAAAAACGGTATTCTGCCACCACCGATCTCTTACAGGTGGATCGGTAACCTGTGCGATAGCGTAAAAAGAGCAGGGAGGTCGTGAGAGCTCGTTCATAGGACAAGAAGATCGAAACTAGTAAATTAAAATAGTTTACTCTGAAATATGGCAGTGATTATATATAAAAGAGTTACAAGATATTACATCAGAGACAATATACAATGTATGAATAAACAGTTATATAAAATAAAAGGAATAAGGTAAGAAAGGTTCAGACCTAGTCACGCATGGTCAGCTTGGTTGTGTGGGGGGGCGTCTCCCCTAGATGGTTGGAGTCCTTCCGACAGCACGGTGTTCTGCTATCTCAGCCCGGGTTGGAATGACCCAAGAAATCCTTCTTTGCTTTTATTAAACCAGGGGAAATCTTTGACCCCCCTTCGCCGAGTGATCCCTCCTTTGTGGGCGTGTCTGCTAACACCTCCTCTTTCACCATGCTTCATAAATCCCCATTTTCCATATCTGGGGATGGGGGGGCTCACAGACATAATATATGACTCATTTTTCAGGTCAGGTTATTCTGAGAAGTTTGATACCAAATATGACTTGATTGTCATATTTAGAATGGCAGCAATCTGTTCCCAGGTTCCTGAACGTTGTATGACTGTATGAAACACATCATTGAATGCGCACCACGATAAGTAATCTGAAAATATTAATTCTGTGTTTGTGGCATGAACGGGTCGTCTTAAATTCAATATTGAAAACACGGTGAATTTAGACAAAATATTTTCTTTAGAGATGGACAAACTGGTTTACACTGGTGTCCATCTCTACTCCCTTGAAAGTTATTTATTAGGGGAGTCGTAAATACTTTCGGGTGGGGGATGCACGCAGTGGGTCTCTGTGCTACACACAAACCAGCTAAAAGGGAGGAGGGAGGAGGGAGTTAGCTTTGACTGACTCTCCAATACCTTAAAATCATGAGCAATATTCATTTTCATGACAGAGATAAATCAATCCTTGGAATAAACACCACATTTCCTTCTGCAGACCCAGTAATTACTTTTGCTTGAATCAGATTGTCAAACAAAGCGATGACAATCAAGCGAGTCCCATTGCAAAGACCTTTTCTGCTGTTAAAGTTGCGCAAAAACATGACAATGATGCCTATTTTTAATTTGAGGCGATGAGAAGGCATTCCCGTTGGTGTGAGTGAATTTAAAAATTCCACAGGATATTGATCTGCATCTTCAGTCTCATCAGGATCAATGGAATCATCACTAATGTATTGAGTGTATTCACCAGCAATGCAATCCATGACCTTAGAGTTCACCATATCCACATGGTCATTTTTAGGGCAAAGAATGGCATGTGATGCAGCAATTCGAATGCTTTCATTGTTATGTACATCAATGAGAATGTTTTCACCAAATATAGCAAGTATGAGTGAGCCAGTGCAGATCATGTCTTGTGGGATTTCAATGATATCATCTCCAAGGTTGAAATCATTGGACAATTCACCATTTCCCAGTTGAAGTAACCAACGGCTATAATCAGGATCAATGGAACGCATGTTGTTGAAGAGTGGCAATTGAGTGAAAAGCTGCCATTGTCGTGAGTATTTAATACAACTCTCTATAATGTCAGTTCTTGTACCATGAGGGATGATAGGTAGACACTGTCGAAAGTCTCCTCCCAGAACAATGACTTTCCCTCCAAAAGGTGTTGTATTTTTCTTGGAGATATCTGTTGTCATAACATCCCGTAATAGTTGATCTATGACATGCAATGCATATTTAGATAACAGAGTGGACTCGTCAATAATGAAAAGTTTGGTACTTTTCAAATGTTGTGCAGCATCTGTATCATTTTTAATTCTGGAAACGGATGTTTCATTTATTGGAATTGGTATGCCATAAAGCGAATGAATGGTTCTTCCTCCTTGCAGTAAGTTAGCTGCAATCCCTGTACTGGCTGCAGGTGATACAATTTCGCCTTCTCCTCTTAGTTCATGAATTAATAAATCATACAGATATGTTTTCCCACTGCCACCTGGACCGTCAATGAAAAAGCACTTAGGTTGTCCACGTCTATCGTGTAAAGCTTGATTGATCGCATCATAGGCCAAAAGTTGTTGGTCATTTAAAGTAGCTTTCATTTGCTGAGCTCTTCTTAACTCATCATCCTTGTTGTATAGTGGAGCGATGTGTGGCTTTCTTTTTGGTCGTGGTAGATTAAAATCAGTAAAAGTTTTGCCATGAAAATTTTAGAACATTTTGGACATCTGTCATTGCATATCCTTAACAATTCTCACACTCCTCAGTGTTGGAGTGATATGCATGGCAGTAGTCTTGGATAAAGTCTTGTTTAAATTCTTGCCACAACTCCAATGGATGAGCAGGAGGACCAAAAATACATGTATATGCAAACATATCACGAAGCTGTGCAGGCATGTTGAGAACACAGGCATCCAATAAAGTATTTCTCCAAACAGTGTCATCGAAGAGCAATCCAAGAGCTAATGCTGCCTCTTTAAAAGTTGAGTATGTGACTTCATTAACAGTCTTAATGTTGTCAAAACTTGTTGCTCCTTTGACATGCAGTAACAACAACCTCAAAAGTACCGTTCTTGATCTTTCATACTGACAGTATACATTCTTCCAATCACTGAAGAACCTCCTCGCTTTCTAATTTCCCATGCACCTTCTTTCCAAACATAGTGCTCTGGAATTTGGCGGTAGAAGTAATCCTGAGCATGTGGGTCATTCTCATTCAGCTCAAAGTAGGCCATAAGAGTGGATTTTCTGTGCATTGTGTAACTGATGTTTTCAACAGAGTCATCCTCATGAAAATAAAGTGGTTGAGAATGTGGGAGATGTACGGCCAGGCGAATAATGGAGTGCGATTGTCTATGCATCGGGTAAGCAAATATTCGCCAAGCTGCCTCCGGTGCACTCACGTATCTTGAATCCATGAATTGATGTTTTTCATCATGGTGGATATTGGTTTGGCAAATTTCAAGATTGGCTTTATCATGTCCTTTGTAAACATATTTGAAGAGGTATTTGACACTTTGAATGGAAGCACATACCTCAACATTAATATGACACTTGTATTTTAATAGTAGATAAGGGTTATAGGGAACAACCCAAGAATTATCAATCATCTTTGAATAGTGTTGAAAGGATGGTCCTTCCTTTCTTTGATAAGTAGGATATGCATCCTTAGCTAAGACTGTTCTTGTTTGGAAATCTTTAGGAAAACCTTTCTTACAGTTTCCAAGATCCATACATAGAGAATTGGGGTTGTGTTGTCCACAGGGTCCATGAATCATGTGTTGCATCATAATTTCATGGAGCACACGGTAATCTTCTGGATCAGGGATTTCAGCCCAAACTATATTATCCACTTCAACCTCAGTTCTTAGTTTAGGATTTGCTATCCAGAATGATCAAAATGTGATCGTGTGGTAGGCCACGCTTTTGGAATTCAATAACATGAACCATTGCACAAACTTTGCCAAATAATCCAATGTTAATGTCTTTTAATAGGGCTTCCAGTTTAATTCTGAAGACACGGGCGACTAAATCAGGTCTATGTTCCACACGCTGCCATGGCTCTAAATTGTTTGTAATCTCCCTCCATTTAGGATTACAGGTCATGGTTACAAAAAGATCCGGTCGTCCAAATTTAGTCACAATAGCCATAGCATCCTGATAGCGTTGCTGCATGTTTCTGGGACTGCCCTCAAAGGAAGATGGTAAAATGACCGTCTTGCCAATGGGAATACCTTTCTCAACAGATTGTTTCAGGAGATGTTCCTGTAGTACGCAATAATCCTCCACTTTTAAATCCTTTTGGTGTTGACGGATAAAATTTAAGCGATTAGCCTTGATTTTCACATACGCATCCACTAAGTACTGCTGTGTTAGTTTGCCACCATTCAGGACAGGATTGAACCGATTCCGTACAGACAACAAATAGCAGTAATACTGGAGCTGTGTAACCCTGCGTTGACTTTGGCCTTGATGCTTGAGTCCCTCATGCCAGCCTTGTTCTCCATGAGGGAAAAATAAGGGATACAGTAATGCATCTAAATTGCTGTGTAGAATACTGACTTGCTGTGTTTTTGGGGCCAAGGGGTTATTTGGATTAGGTTTCAAATGAATTAAAATGTCTCTATTGAATGGTGGCTCTCCATCAGCATTTTCAAAGACCACTGCAACTTCATGGACAGTAGGATTGTTAAAGCGTCTAGGGTCTTGCTGTCTGTCTTGTTTAATGGCCATGATAATATTTGGCATGACGGTGCCATGTTCTACTGAGTTCTGTTGTTCTTCAAATTCAACGTCACGTAACATTTTGTAGGCCGAAACAAAGGGATTAATATTATCCAATTGAAGAGCAATGATACTCATTAAAGTAGGATTACATTTCACATTTTCTGGAGACTGTATCCGTTGTTCTACAGCGCTTGCAGTATCTAAAATGTAGAGTTGTGCATATGCTGGAGGTTGATCTTGAGCAGGATGGAGTGTTCCCGTGCGATGATAAATTTGCCCATGAATTCGGAAACAGTAAGTGCCATGTCCAGGTGGTGGAGAAACATGGGCACCCATGGAGGCAAAAGCAAAAGAACTATTAATGCTCCTGATATTCTGCATCAAATTTTTACTGTACTCACTCTCTCCTTTCAGCAGGCGTTGGAAGACCTCCGGGTATTGAGGTAATGGTACCTTTACTTTTCCTTGTGGCAACAAAGAGTAAAGTGTTTATCTGATGGGCGTTCATCAGTAAAATGTCGAGCCTCACAATGTTCACATATTACATTCATGAAACCACAGGTATGTTCTGGAATAGCAAAATCCTGATCAATAAATCTCATTGGATGAGGGAAAGGTGAAGAAAGAAAGGTAGAAGTTTATTGTGTAATCCTACATAGATGAGACGTGGAAGGGACGTAGATTCAAAACATTCCATAAATGAAGAAGTTGAATATATATTCCGTTCTGCCTCTTGCAATATTGAAGTGGAAGAAAAACTTTGGCGTTCGTCACGACGTGATGCAGCCAAATGGGTCAAGCGGACTGTTCTAGACGTAGGAGACTCTGTATCTTGAGGCATCTGTCTTTTCCTTTTAAGCCTCAAAATGTTACAGTGTTTGCTGTATGGCGTCTCCTCAGCAGAGTGTTTTCGTTTAGATGTGGCCTTGCGATGTGGTAAACGCTGTTCAGTTGTAGTTAACACAGTAGAAGAACAGATGGCAGCAGTATGAGGATCAGACAAAGAGGTGACAGCAGTATGAGGATCAGACGGAGAGGTGGCAGCAGTATGAGGATCAGACGAAGAGGTGGCAGCAGTATGAGGATCAGACGAAGAGGTGGCAGCAGTATGAGGATCAGACAAAGAGGTGGCAGCAGTATGAGGGTCAGAGGAAGAGGTGGCAGCAGTATGAGGGTCAGAGGAAGAGGTGGCAGCAGTAGTGAGGGTCAGACGGATCTCCTGTAGGCATGAACTCTTGTTGTTTGCGTCTTTGATGCGCAGGCATGGATTTTTTGCCTAATCCTTCCGTCCTTCCTTCCAAAGACTCTTTTGAAACCCGTGTTTTCAAAGCAGCCTTTTCCTTATCCAAGCGAAGTCGTCTTTCTTCAGAACTCTCCTCGGCACGCTTCTTGCGCATACGCACAGACTCCTTTTGAACCTTTGCTTCTTTGTTTTCCATGGAGGTCATGGGAGGTGTTAAAGTCTGTTCACTTGGTAGAATGTCAGTACACGAAGAGGCAGGAGTAGTATCTTTGTCAGACAGTTCTTCAGTGACAGTAAGTTGTTGTTTTTTCCGTCTGCCTTGCGCATCCATGGCTCTTTTTGACTTTCGTTGACTTCTTTCTTCAGAAGACAGTTCAGCAAGAAGTTTCTTCGAAGCAGCCTTCGCAACATCCAACCGAAAACGTCTCATTGGAAAAGACAGTTTGGCAATGCGTTTCAGTTTAGCAGCCTTAACACGTTGTAAACGAAGACGTCTCTGTTCCGAAGTCTCCTCTGCAATGCGTTTGGCCTGAGCCGCCTTAACACGATCTAAGCGAAGATGTCTATTTTCAGAAGTCTCCTCAGAAGTGCGTTTCGCCTTAGCAGCCTTATCACTATCTAAGCGAAGACGCCTCTCTTCTGAAGTCTCCTCTGCAGTGCGTTTCGCCTTAGCAGCATTACGAAGATCTAACCGACGACGTCTCTCTTCCGAAGTCTCCTCTGCAATGCGTTTGGCTTTAGCAGCCTTATCACGATCTAAGCGAAAACGTCTCTGTTCGAAGTCTCCTCAGAAGTGCGTTTTGCCTTAGCAGCCTTATCACTATCTAAGCGAAGACGCCTCTCTTCTGAAGTCTCCTCTGCAGTGCGTTTCGCCTTAGCAGCATTACGAAGATCTAACCGAAGACGTCTCTCTTCCGAAGTCTCCTCTGCAATGCGTTTCACTTTAGCAGGCTTATCACGATCTAAGCAAAAACGTCTCTGTTCCGAAGTCTCCTCAGAAGTGCGTTTCGCCTTAGCAGCCTTATCACGATCTAAGGGAAGACGTGTCTCTTCTGAAGTATCCTAAGCAGTGCATGTTGCCTTAGCAGCCTTCTCACAATCTAACGGAAGACGTGTCTCTTCTGAAGTCTCGTCTGCACGCTTCTTCTTAGGCGTAGATGCAGCCTCCTTAGCAAGAGCGATATTTTTTGTTGGAGAGCTCATCTTAGTAAGAATAGTCAGTGAATCAAATCCAAAATGAGCTAGAGTGTGTTAGTTAAGGAAACAATGAATAATAACTATGTCTAAATAGGCAAAAACAATAAAAGGAAAGTGTGTATTTCAATAACCTGTGAAAATGAAATGATGAACTTCTTTAAAGTACGAAAGAAATATTTCACGATGTTTACTGTATGGAGTAGTGAATGGTAATCAGTGTGTTTAAAGCTCTTAAAGAGAGACTTAAAGGCAAGACAAATGGATGTAACGGCCCTTTCAGAGGCGTGTTGTAAAAGCAGATTTCCAACATTGTAAGAAAAGCGGTTAAAGTACCGATATGACAGGAAGTTCCACATAACCCCCTAGCAGGGTTGTAGTTGCAGAAGGTGGTGCAAAAAGGGAGAGGTAGCGTTCTTTGTTACCTTGAACGTAATATTTTGGGATTATAGCGGAAGTAGTGTTTTTTTTTTGTTCTTGCTGGAGTTGGTGGAAACAGCGGCATTAGCAGCGAGCGTGAAATGGCACAATGTGACCAAGCATGGTGAAAATAGAAATAAGGCAACTTTTGGAGTACATGGTGAAACAGGCAGGGCAATGTAAAAATCAACGTAAATCCGGCGATATAGTATGACCTTACGCAACTGGACCCCTGGTGACGGGTATGGGGAACTTGCGTTACTAATGGAAATATTTCCACATGTTATGGAATAATGTAAATCGGCATGTACAACGCGCGTGTGAAAGGGGCCCCAGTCGGTCATAGAGTGTAAAATGGCATGTAACCAATATATTTGGTATGTAAAAGTAGTTAATGTCCTACTGTGACGACAGGCCCTTTCACATTAGCGGTAATTTGAAATAGCATCAGATGCGGTGAAAAAACTGCATCTGTGGTGTTTGGCGCATAGCCGCAGCATAACCGCTGCACTTGCAGGCGGTTGCGTTAATCGCCATAGTCAGTATATAGGGACTTGCGGCAGGTGCAGCAATTGGGGTTTTGCACTTACGTCAGGTGCTGGGGCGATAAAAAACGGTGGGCGACCGTGTTTTGTTTTGCGGCAGCACCTGGCGCAAAAGCGCACTTGCAGCATCTGTCGCAAGTCCCTATATACTGACTATGGGGATTACGGGAACCGGATAGCAACTGCAGTAGTTATGCAGCAGCTATACAGCAAACAGAGCAGATGTGATTTATCCACGGCATCTGCCACGATTTAAAATTACCAGTGATGTGAAAGGGACAGGTAGCATAACATCCAAACTGTTAAATATAAGTCAGGTAGTAGTGCTACAGACTCATTAGTATGAAATAGAATCAAAATGGCATAAAATGTGTTAATGTACTCCTAACAGTGTGACGACACACTCCTAAGTACAAATAAAATATAGAAGAGTCTGTAAGGGGTTAATGTACCACTGGCACGCGTAAAAAATACAGCACGATCAATCAAATTAAAAATAGTATTAAAGAAGTTAGTATTCTAATGGCAGTAGTAGACCACATAGTGACATAGGCAGTGAATAGCCAAGACAATAGAAGGGGTTAATGTACTACTTACATCCTATAAAACAGTGTGGATGAGAAAATAAATAACAAATGGTATAGAAGAGGTTAATTTTGAAATGTCATGAGTACAGCACATAGCGACACAGGTAATGAATAGCAAACAGAATGCAAGGGGTTAATGTAACAGTTTGTACCCTATAAAACAGTGTGGAGGAGAAAATAACTAATAAATGGTATAGAAGAGGTTAATTTTCAAATATAATGAGTACAGCACATAGCGACACAGTAATTGAATAGCAAACAGAATGGAAGGGGTTAATGCAGCAGTTAGAAGCATATAAAACAGTGTTGGGGAAAACTAAAATGCAAAAGGCATAGAAGAGGTTAATGTATAAATAGCCTTAGTACAGCACATAGTGAGATTGCAAGTGGAGCACAAATAGAATAGAAGGGGTTAATTAAGTATGAAAAAAACAGGTCAATATGGTGAAACGTAGCTGATATGAAATTAGTATAAAGAAAGGGTTAATATAAGCATAGGCATTAGGAATATATACTCTGATGTGAAATTGTACTGTGAAAACAGCTTTTAAACTTTTACATAGTTCACAATTCAAATTTCGCGCTCTAACATGGCGGACGCGAAAAGTTCATTCATAAAAAGCCGGCAGACGCCAGCCGCAATGTGATTGGACAGCGGAAACTTCATAAACATGGCGCCATGAATCCGATTGGTGGCGCTACTGTGTGAAGATGCCGCTGTCCAATCACAACACAGCGGGGCGGAGCTACAGACTTCCACCCTGCCGAACGGCGTGGCCGAAAATCGAACCAGGCGCTCGGCAAGGAAAGTGCCGCTTTCCCCGCTGAGCGCCGACCAATCGGAAGCAAACCGCCATATCCAACAACCAATCAGAATCGCGCCTCATTTCTCCATGTATCTCTATGGGAATGCGCCGTCCAATCACAATCGCGGCGCCATTTTTGAAAATCCACAGCGCCCAATCAGAATCGCGGCTCACTTCCTATAGACATACATAGCGGTGTGTCGCCGATTTTATGGCCGCAAAATAGAACCAGGGACCCGGCCATAAAATCGCCGACATTCCGCTATGTATGTCTATGGGAAGTGAGGCGGTCTTCTGATTGGTCACTGTGTGCTAACGCTGACCAATCAGAATTCCGCCTCACTTCCCACAGACATACATTAGCGGTGTCTCGCAAAATATATAGCCGGGCTTCTGGTTCTATTTTCGGCCACAGGGCTCGGCTATTTCCGGTCAAAAAATTTTTTTTTCTCTATTTATCTATCTTTATTTGTATCTATTTTTCTATCTATTTTCTTATCTATCTATGTATCTATATCTATCTAAGAGTATAGATAGAAAAATAGCTAAAAATAAAGATACATAAATACAGAAAAAATAATTTTGGACCGGCAATAGCCGAGCCCCGTGGCCGAAAATAGAAGCAGAAGGCCGGCCATATATTTAGCGAGACACCGCTAATGTATGTCGATGGGAAGTGAGGCGCTATTGTGATTGGTCGGCGTTAGCACACAGCGACCAATCAGAAGAGCGCCTCACTTCCCATAGACATACATAGCGGTGTGTCGGCAATTTTATGGCCGGGCCCCTGGTTCTATTTTCGGGCAGGGGACTCGGCTCTGATCCGTCGTTCCACGGGGCCGAAAACTCGCAATGAGCGCTTCGCGGACATTGCTCGCGCATTACCAACGACGCGCAATCATTGCGAGTCCTAGGTGATACGCTAGCTATCGCCGCGAAGTGCTCATTGCGAGTTTCTGGCCCCGTGAAACGACGGATCAGAGCCGAGTCCCCTGCCCGAAAATAGAACCAGGGGCCCGGCCATAAAATCGCCGACACAGCGCTATGTATGTCAATGGGAAGTGAGGCGCTCTTCTGATTGGTCACTGTGTGCTGACGGCGACCAATCAGAATAGCGCCTCATTTCTCAATGCATCTCTATGGGAATGCGCCGTCCAATGACAATCGCGGCGGAATTTTTGAAAATACACAGCGGCCAATCACAATCGCGCCTCAATTCTCAATGCATCTCTATGGGAAGAGGCGCTGAGAATCCGATTGGTCGGTCGTCACCGGGAAGTTGTATGGGCGGCGCCTGAATAAGTATTCGGGCACAGCGGTCTCATAGACCGCGGAGGCCGCTAGAAGCGCCGAAGTTTGCGCTTGTAGCGCAGAAGTCGGCGCTTCTAGCGGCGAAGTGTCCGAACTGTGGCGCAGGCTCCATGCAGCGCCGATTGGCGCTGCATGGCGCAAAATAGTAAAAGTGGTGAAAAGAAAAGATAGCAAAAGAGGTGAAAATAAAACGTAGCATCAGGAATATAGCCTCTGATGTGAAAAGGTAGATTTCAAAAAGGATATCTTAGCTGATCAATCGCAGAACCCGATCCGGCGCTTGCTTCCCGACGTCCGTCACGAAGTATGGATATCTTGGCAGAAATATAGTCCAACAGATGATCCAGCGGTAGCTTCTCGTTCTCCCTCAAAGACCCTCACGAAGGATGGATTTCTTGGCAGAAATATAGTCCAACAGATGGTCCAGTGGTAGTTTTTCTTTGTCTCGCAAACAGGATTCAAAGAGGTTGAAGATTCAAATTTCGCGCTATAAATAGGCGGCCTTATCTCATTGGTAGGCGGCAACCTGAGAAACATGGCGCCATGAATGTGATTGGTCGCTGTATTGTTTCAAAAATGGCGCCGCGATTGTGATTGGAGGACGCATTCCCATAGAGATGCATTGAGAAATGAGGCGGAATTCTGATTGGTCGGCGTCAGCACACAGCGACCAATCAGAAGAGCGCCTCACTTCCCATAGACATACCTAGCGGTGTGTCGGCGCTTTTATGGCCGCAAAATAGAACCACGGGCCCGGGCATAAAATCGGCGGCACAGCGCTATGTATGTCTATGGGAAATGAGGCTCTCTTCTGATTGGTCGCTGTGTGCTAACGCCGACCAATCAGAATTCCGCCTCACTTCCCACAGACATACATTAGCGGTGTCTCAGAAAATATATGGCCGGCCTTCTGGTTCTATTTTCGGCCACAGGGCTCGGCTATTTCCGGTAAAAAAAAAATTTTTTCTCTTTTTATCTATCTTTATTTGTATCTATTTTTCTATCTATTTTCTTATCTATCTATATATCTATATCTATGTAAGAATATAAATAGAAAAATAGCTAAAAATAAAGATACATAAATACAGAAAAATTTTTTTTTTTACCGGAAATAGGCAGCCCTGTGGCTGAAAATAGAACCAGAAGGGCGGCCATATATTTTGTGAGACACCGCTAATGTATGTCTATGGGAAGTGAGGCGGAATTCTGATTGGTCGGCGTTAGCACACAGCGACCAATCAGAAGAGCGCCTCACTTCCCATAGACATACATAGCGGCATGTCGCCAAATTTATGGCCGGGTCCCTGGTTTTCTTTTGCGGCCATAAAATCGCGGACACACCGCTATGTATGTCTATGGGAAGTGAGGCGCGATTCCGATTGGTCGCTGTGTGCTTCCGCTGACCAATCAGAATCGCGCCTCACTTCCCATAGACATAGAATGGGCGCTTTTGGAGTTTCAAATTTACCGCTAAAAGTGAGGCGCGATTCTGATTGGTCAGCGGAAGCACACAGCGACCAATCGGAATCGCGCCTCACTTAGCATAGACATACATAGCGGTGTGTCCGCGATTTTATGGCCGCAAAAGAGAACCAGGGACCCGGCCATAAATTTGGCGACACGCCGCTAATGTATGTCTATGGGAAGTGAGGCGCGATTCTGATTGGCTGGCGGCAGTAGACCGCGACCAATCAGAAGAGCGCCTCACTTCTCATAGACATAGAATGGAGGATTTTTCGTCCATTCTATGGCAATGAGAAAAGAAGAGAAGAGGAGGTCGGAGCGGAAGATGGCGGAAAGAAGAGAGAAGACCCCCGGGGCCGGATAAAGAGGACGCCTGGCCGGACGGAGGACTTGTGGATCGGACGGACGATGAGATGAAAAAGAAGACATGTAAGTGATCGACGGCGGCGGTGGGTTAGGGGACGGCGGGGGCTTAGGGTGTAGCGCCTTAGGGGATAGCGACAGAGGTGGGGGACAGCGGCGGGAGCGTAGAAGTCGGCGGGGCTTAGGGGATAGGGGCTTAGGGTATCGGCGCTTAGGATGCGGCGGGGCTTAGGGGGTAGGGGCTTAGGGTATCGGCACTTAGGATGCGGCGGGGCTTAGGGGCAGCGGGGCTTAGGGGGTAGGGGCTTAGGGGCGGCGGGGCTTAAGGGGTAGGGGCTTAGGGGCGGCGGTGCTTAGGGGGTAGGGGCTTAGGGGCGGCAGAGGCGGCGGGCTTAGGGGGTATCGGCACTTAGGTGCGACGGGGCTTAGGGGGTAGGGGCTTAGGGGCGGCGGTGCTTAGGGGGTAGGGACTTAGGGGGCGGGCGGCGGATAGGGGCGGCGGAACTTAGGGGGGTTGGATCGGCGCTTAGGATGCGGCGGGGCTTAGGGGGTAGGGGCTTAGGGGCGGCGGTGCTTAGGGCGTAGGGGCTGCGGAGGCGGCGGGGCTTAGGGGGTATCGGCGCTTAGGATGCGGCGGGGCTTAGGGGGTAGGGGCTTAGGGGCGGCGGGGCTTAGGGGGTAGGGGCTTAGGGGCGGTGGAGGCGGCGGGGCTTAGGGGGTATCGGCGCTTAGGATGCGTCGGGGCTTAGGGGGTAGGGGCTTAGGGCGCTTAGGATGCGTCGGGGCTTAGTGGGTAGGGGCTTAGGGTATCGGCGCTTAGGATGCGGCGGGGCTTAGGGGGTAGGGGCTTAGGGGCGGCGGGGCTTAGGGGGTAGGAGCTTAGGGGCGGCGGAGGCGGCGGGGCTTAGGGGGTATCGGCGCTTAGGATGCGTCGGGGCTTAGGGGGTAGGGGCTTAGGGTATCGGCGCTTAGGATGCGGCGGGGCTTAGGGGGTAGGGGCTTAGCGCTTAGGATGCGATGCGGCGGGGCTTGGGGGTAGCGAGAGCAGGAGCTTAGGAAGCGGCGGGGCTTACGGGCGGACAGGCGTATGGGCATGGGGCTGTAGTATACCATAGCGATGTACACTACAGCCCCATGCTGTGGCTTTTTTGGCGGGGCATGGGGCTGTAGTATGCCATAGCGGTGTACACTACAGCCCCATGCTGTGGCTTTGTTCGCGGGGCAACGACTTGCAATGCCCACTTCGCGGGCATTGCTTCGCGAGTCGGCAACGACTCGCAATGCCCGCTTTGCGGGCATTGCTTCGCGAGTCGCGTGGACGCTACGCTTCCCAGACAGACTCCTGGAGAAAGTTCCCAGCTACGCTAACAAAGCCACAGAAAGTAGCGCCGGTCTGACGGAAGTCAGCTACGGCAATTATATAATAGATAGGTCATGATAGAAGCAAAGTTAAAGCAGAGACTGTAAGAAAGCAATGTGACTGCTCTTGGAAAGAAGTAAAATGAATGTGTTTTCATCAGTATTTCTTAGATGATGACTATCATTGGCATGTTAACAACTGTGAGAAAGCTAAATAGTGAATTTAGTTAAAGTGACTACACAAATGTTGAAAAATCTGTAGCAAATAGTGATTATAGGTAATGAAACTGCAAAAACACTTTCAAAGTGGAATCAGAACATAACTTCAGTCACATCGGCTGCTCCTCCGCAGATCTGTGAGGCAGTGACCACATTCACATACATCCCCCACAGAATCCAAGAATAAGACACGCCCTTAATGTGTCTTCCTGCTGCTACAGGAGACTCAAGCCTGACACTCAGTGCACTAGTGAAGTAAACTGTACTGCTGATTAAAATGCAGCTAGTTTTGGGGAGATGGCAAACGAAATTTTCTATGAAATAAATAATAACTAATTGGTTTAGAACCTTTGTTAATAAATTGTTAAAATGTACAGACACTTGGAAATAGATAAGTAGTGAACGACTGCCTTCCATTCATGTAGCCTGTAAATGGACAACATGGCAGAAAGCAATCATTACTATGTTATGATGATTATTATAATGTAAGAAACTACAAATTAAACATTACTGTAAATTGTGTATTAAACAACCTAATTTAGAAGACAAAAAAAATATATAAAATAAAAATTAATCTTGTCTGGGGAGGGGATTTGAACCCAGGGTACAGGAGATCCCATTGCACTAGAGGCAGTAGCCTTAACCATTAAGCCACTCAGTTAGATGAGTAACATCATTAGTTTTGTTTGCTGAAGAGACCAAACGTGCAGACTAGGTGCAAAAAATATGCTGATTTTAATGTGTTCACTCAGATATCATTGTGAGGTATGAAAATCATACAATAAGGTCACACAACAGTTTAAATGAGCGTAATCAGCATTGAAAGGCATATAAGCAATGAAAAGATGTCTCTGCCTCTATTAAGTGCCTATAGTTTAGTGGTGGATGGGGCATAGGCTTTGTGTTGGAGACTTTGGGGTTAAAATGCGCAGTTCAGGACATGTAATTTGTTTATCATTAAGTTATTGTTGTTATTTGAAAACAAAACATGGTATAAAAATTGTTGAAATGTGGGTTTTAAATAAAGCAAGGTCCATTGTGTCAGACCACACTGAAAAAAGGGGTTAAACCTTTTGTGTATGGAAAACTATTTTCATTTTTATGTGTGAGAAGTGAAGTGTCATCTGTGAAAGTGATTTATCATACTCAGGTATGAGAATGAAACACAAAGTCAAAGCTTTTTACTTGTACATTATTTTTGTTGGAAAGTATAATAATACTAATAATTATAATAAAAACAATAATACCTTTAAAAAAAACAAAAAAAGATTAGAAACTCCTGCTACTGCTTGGGGATGTGAACCTTCTTTACACTGGCAAGCCTCCATGACACATTGAAGTGTGCGTGAGTCTGACTTTGACCATTACAAATGACAATGAGATTTGTCAACCATCAGGGTCAGAACAGTTTTGCAAACAGACTGCCTACATGTTCATTTTCTTAGGCGAACAAAATCTCTGCTTTATAACAGTTGGTTTGGCGGTCTAGGTGGAAAAGTATTTTGCCTTCGGAATCCAGCGTTGGTGGTTCAAATCCCTGCTGGACCTCCTATAGATTATTTGTTTTTAATAAATTATGCTAGTCAATAGACATAAAATATAGTGATAAATTAAAATGTTTGCAGGTCTGCATCTTTGGTGTTCAAATCGATGTAGTGGATTTTTATTTATTTATTAATAATAATAATAATAATAATAATAATTTGTATTATGATATTTTCTTAAACACTTTCCTAAACTATTATACAAATGTACAGTCAGTGGTAAACATATCTATTATATAATTGCCGTAGCGACTTCCGTCGGAGCGGCGCTGCTTCCGGTGGCTTGGTTAGCGAGTCCGAGCTGCTTCTGCCTGCTTCGCGGGCATTGCGAGTCGTTGCAGCCTCGCGAAGCAATGCCCGCGAAGCGGGCATTGCGAGTTGCTGACACCCACCACTAACCAAGCCACAGAAGCCCATACTACTGTAGTGTACACCGCTATAGTATACTACAGTCCCATGCCCATAAGCGCCATGGGACTGTAGTATACCATCGCGCTGTACACTACAGCCCCCTGCCGCTCTAACACACTACCCCGCCGCTGCTGTAGTCTACACCGCTATAGTATACTACAGTCCCATGCCCATAAGCGCCATGGGACTGTAGTATACCATCGCGCTGTACACTACCCCGACCCGCCGCATCTATGCCCGCCGCTGTCGCTAACACCGCCGCACCCCTACACCCTAAGCCCCGACCCGCCGCATCTATGCCCGCCGCTGTCGCTAACACCGCCGCACCCCTACACCCTAAGCCCCGACCCGCCGCACCTATGCCCGCCGCTGCACCCCTACACCCTAAGCCCCGAACCGCCGCATCTATGCCCGCCGCTGTCGCTAACACCTTAACACCCCTACACCCTAAGCCCCGACCCGCCGCACCTATGCCCGCCGCTGTCGCTAACACCGCCGCACCCCTACACCCTGAGCCCCGACCCGCCGCACCTATGCCCGCCGCTGTCGCTAACACCGCCGCACCCCTACACCCTAAGCCCCGACCCGCCGCACCTATGCCCGCCGCTGCACCCCTACACCCTAAGCCCCGAACCGCCGCATCTATGCCCGCCGCTGTCGCTAACACCTTAGCACCCTACACCCTAAGCCCCGACCCGCCGCACCTATGCCCGCCGCTGTCGCTAACACCGCCGCACCCCTACACCCTGAGCCCGACCCGCCGCACCTATGCCCGCCGCTGTCGCTAACACCGCCGCACCCCTACACCCTAAGCCCCGACCCGCCGCACCTATGCCCGCCGCTCTCGCTAACACCGCCGCACCCCTACACCCTAAGCCCCGACCCGCCGCACCTATGCCCGCCGCTGTCGCTAACACCGCCACGCCGCCTCCTAACCTCCCGCCGCTGTCGCTAACACCGCCGCACCCCTACACCCTAAGCCCCGCAGCAGCCCCGACCACCTAATCCCCGACCCGCAGCATCCTAAGCCCCTGCCGATACCCCCTAAGCCCCGCCGTCTACCCCCTAAGCCACCGCCCCCCTAAGCCCCTACCCCCTAAGCCCCCTAGCAGCCCCCTAAGTCCACCGCCCCTAAGCCCCGTAGCATCCTAGGCCCCCGCCGATACCCCCTAAGCCATGCCGCCTACCCCCTAAGGCACACGCCGCCCCTAAGCCCCTACCCCCTATGCCCCGTAGCATCCTAGGCCCCCGCCGATACCCCCTAAGCCATGCCGCCTACCCCCTAAGGCACCGCCGCCCCTAAGCCCCTACCCCCTAAGCCCTGTAGCATCCTAGGCCCCCGCCGATACCCCCTAAGCCCCGCCGCCTATCCCCTAAGGCACCGCCACCCCTAAGCTCCCGCCGCTGTCCCCTACCCCTCTCGCTAAAGCCCTACACCGTAAGCCCCCGCAGTCCCCTAACCTAACGCCGCTGTCACCTAAGGCCCTACACCAGAAGCCCCCGCCGTGCCCTAGCTAACGACCCCGTCGATCACTTACATGCCTTCAAGTCATCTGATCGTCCGTCCGATCCACAAGTCCTCCGTCCGGCCAGGCGTCCTCTTCCTCCGGCCCCGGGGGTCTTCTCTCTTCTTTCCGCCATCTCCGCCTCTTCGTCCGGCCCCGGGGATCTTCTGTCTTCTTTTCGCAAACTTCCACCTCCGACGTCCTCTTCCTTCTCATCTCATTAAGATAGAATGGACGAAAAATCCCCCATTCTACCTCAATGAGATCTGAGGCCCTCTTCTGATTGGTCGCTGTATACTGCCCTCAGCCAATCAGAACAGCCCCTCAGACTGAGACGCAGTTCTCATTCAGGTCCGCCTTTTTTTTTCCCCATTGACATACATTAGCGGTGTGTCGGCGATTTTATGGCCGGCCACCTGGTTCTATTTGTCGGCCCTAAAATCGCGGACACACCGCTAATGCATCTCTATGGGCAGTCAGCCCGATTTCGGATTGGACGCCGACCAATCAGAATTCGATCTCACTGCCCATAGACATGCATTAGCGGTGTCTCCGCGATTTTAGGGCCGAGAAATAGAACCAGGTGGCCGGCCATAAAATCGCCGACACACCGCCAATGTATGTCAATGGGGAAAAAAAATGGCGGACCTGAATGAGAACTGTGTCTCAGTCTGATTTAAAAAAATAAATAAATTAAATAATAAAAAAAATAATTTAAAAATAATTTAAAAATAATAAAAAAATGATTAAAAAATAATAAATAATTAAATATAAATAATAATAAAAAAATAAAAAAAAGGCGGACCTGAATGAGAACTCAGTCTCAGTCTGACTTAAAAAAATAAATTAATTAAATAATAAAAAAAATAATTTAAAAATAATTAAAAAATAATAAAAAAATCATTAAAAAATAAATAATTAAATAAAAATAATAATAAAAAAAATTAAAAAGGCGGACCTGAATGAGAACTGTGTCTCAGTCTGATTTAAAAAAATAAATAAATTAAATAATAAAAAAAACAATTTAAAAATAATTAAAAAATAATAAAATAAATAAAAAATAATAAATTATTAAATAAAAATAATAATAAAAAAATAAAAAAAAAAGCGGACCTGAATGAGAACTGTGTCTCTGTCTGACTTAAAAAAATAAATTAATTAAATAATAAAAAAATAATTTAAAAATAATTAAAAAATATTAAAAAAATAAATAAAAAATAATAAATAATTAAATAAAAATAATAATAAAAACAAAAAAAAAGGCGGACCTGAATGAGAACTGTGTCTCACTCTGACTTAAAAAAATAAATAAATTAAATAATAAAAAAAATATTTTAAAAATAATTAAAAAATAATAAAAAAATAATAAAAAAAAAAACAAAAACATAATAATGAAACAAAAATTATAAAAGTTTTAATAATAAAAAAAATTATTAAAAAAAAAAAAAAATTAAAAAAAAAAAAAAATAATTCAAAAATTATAAAAAAATAAACAAAAAAAAAAAAATAAATAATAATGAAAAAAAGATTATACAAATTTGAATAATAAAAAACAATTATTAAAAAAAAAAAAAATAATAAAAAAAAAATACAAAATAATTAAACAATTATAAAAAAATAATAAAAATAAAAAAACATAATAATGAAAAAAAATTTATAAAAATTTTAATAATAAAAAAAAATATTAAAAAAAAATTCAAAAATAATAAAAAAAAAAACAAAATAATTAATAAAAAAAAATTATGAAAAAAAAAAAAAAATTAAAAAAAGGTATTTATTGCTGCGATTCGCTGATTGACACTTTCCGGCCCCGTCGAATGATGGCTCTGAGCCGAGTCGTCTGGCCGCACATAGAACCAGCGGCTCGGCCATAAAATCGCCTCCTTTGTCTATCTATCTCCATAGGAAGGCGCCGTCCAATCACAATCGCCGCGCCTTTTTTGAAAATACATAGCGACCAATCACATTCATGGCGCCAGCTTTCTGAAGTTGCCGCCCTCCAATCAGATAAGCCCGCTTATTTATAGCGCGAACTTTGAATCTTCAACCTCTTTGAATCCTCTTTGTGGGAGAACGAGAACCTATCGCTGGACTATCTGTTGGATTATATTTCTGCCGAGAAATCCATCCTTCGTGAGGGTCTTTCGAGGACAACGAGAAGCTACCGCTGGACCGTCTCTTCGACTACATTTGAGCCGAGATATCCATCCTTCGTGCGGGACGTCGGGAAGCAAGCGCCGGATCGGGATCTACCATTGATCAGCTAAGATATCCTTTGGACAATCTACCTTTTCACATCAGAGCCTATAGTCCTGATGTGGAGTTTTATTTTCACCTCTTTTTTACTATCTTTATTTTTCACCACTTTTACTATTTTGCCCCATGCAGCGCCAATCGCCGCTGCATGGAGCGTGCGCCACAGTTCGGACACTTCGCCGTTGCAAGCGCTGACTTCTGCGCTACAAGCGCAAACTTCGGCGCTTCTAGCGGCCTCCGCGGTCTATGAGACCGCTGTGTCTGAACATGCATTCAGGCGACGACCGTACAACTCGCCGCTCTAAGATGGCCGACGCGAAATCTTCATTCATAAAATGCCGCTTGACTTCAGCCGCCATGTGATTGGCCAGCGGAATCTTCATACACATGGCGCCGTCAATCTGGTTGGTCGGCGCTATTGTGTGAAGATGCCGCTGTCCTATCACAACTCAGCGGGGCGGAGCTATAGACTTCCACTCTCCCGAACGCCGTGTCCGAAAATCGCACCAGGGGCTCGGCAAGGAAAGTTCCGTGCATTTTCAAAATTGCCGCCGCGATTCTCATTGGATGTCGACTTCCCATAGACATCCATTGAGAAATGTGCCGCGATTCTGATTGGTTGTTGTTTATGGCGCTTTGATTCCGATTGGTCACCGCACAGCGGGGACTTCGAAACTTTTCTTGCCGAGCGCCTGGTACGATTTTCGGATATGCCGTTCGGCCGGCTGGAAGTTTGTAGCTCCGCCCCGCTGAGTTGTGATTGGACAGCGGCATCTTCACACAATAGCGCCGACCAACCGGATTCACGGCGCCATTTTTATGAAGTTTTCGCTGCCCAATCACATCGCGGCTGGCGTCTGCCGGCTTTTTATGAATGAACTTTTCGCGTCGGCCATCTTAGAGCGGGAAATTTGAATTGGTGAACAATCAAAAAGTGAAAAAGCTGTTTTCACAGTACATTCTCACATCAGACTATATATTCCTAATGCCTATGCTTATATTAACCCTTTGTTTTTACAAATTACATTCACTACATTATCATGGCCTTCTTTATACTTTATTAACCCTTCTATTTCTATTCTGCTCCATTGCTATCTGACTATGTCATACTAGCCATTTTAATATTAACCCCTTCTATTCTATTTCTGCTCACATGCTATCTCACTATTGTCTATACTAAACGGCCATTTTAATTATTAACCCTTTCTATTCTATTAGTGCTACACTGCCTATCTCACTATCTGCTTACTACGGCCATTTTAATATTAACCCTTTTATTCTATTAGTGCTACACTGCCTATCTTACTATCTGCTGTACTATGGCCTTTTTTAATATTTAACCCTTCATTCTATTAGTGCTACACTGCCTATCTCACTATATGCTGTACTACGGCCATTTTAATATTAACCCTTTCTATTCTATTACTCCTACACTGTGTATCTCACTATCTGCTCTACTACGGCCTTTTTTATATTAACCCCTTCTATTCTATTAGTGCTACACTGCCTATATCACTATCTGTTGTACTACGGCCTTTTTAATATTAAACCTTTCTATTCTATTAGTGCTACACTGCCTATCTCACTATGTGCTGTACTACGGCCTTTTTAATATTAACCCTTTCTATTCTATGAGTGCTACACTGCCTATCTCACTATGTGCTGTACTACGGCCATTTTAATATTAACCCTTTCTATTCTATTAGTGCTACACTGCCTATCTCACTATCTGCTGTACTACGGCATTTTTTATATTAACCCTTTCTATTCTATTAGTGCCACACTGCCTATCTCACTATCTGCTGTACTACGGCCATTTTAATATTAACCCCTTCTATTCTATTAGTGCTACACTGCGTATCTCACTATGTGCTGTACTACGGCCATTTTAATATTAACCCTTTCTATTCTATTAGTGCCACACTGCCTATCTCACTATGTGCTGTACTACGGCCTTTTTTCTATGAACCCTTTCTATTCTATTAGTGCTACACTGCCTATCTCACTATCTGCTGTACTACGGCCATTTTAATATTAACCCTTTCTATTATATTAGTGCTACACTGCCTATCTCACTATCTGCTGTACTACGGCCTTTTTTATATTAACCCCTTCTATTCTATTAGTGCCACACTGCGTATCTCACTATCTGCTGTACAAAGGACATTTTTACATTAACCTCTTCTATGCCTTTTCTATTTTAGTTGCACCATGACTATTTTATAGGGTTTAAACTCATACATTAACCCCTTCTATTCTGTTTGCTATTCAATAACTGTGTCACTATGTGCTGGACATCTGTGATTTTACAACTTCACCACACATGGCCAGAAAAAAACCCATCTGCTGCGATTGCCGATTAAACCTTGCACTTGCTGCGCTGTTGCGGGAATACCCATACAAACTATAGGAACACTTGCGGCAGGTGCGCCAAGTTCATTTTTTTTTGTAGCAACACTTTACGCAACTGCTAAATCGCAGTGGCCGCAAGTCCCCTTATGGTTTCTATAGGGATTACCGCTACCGCACTGCAACTGCAATGTTAATGTGCCTATCGCAGCAGATGCATTTTTTTCACTGCATCTACCGCAATTTTATCTAAAGAGCTGATGTGAAAGGGCTCTAAGGCAATTTGTACATTAACCCGTTCTATTCTATTTCTCCCCCACTTGCTATCTCACTATGTGGTCCACTAAGGCTATTTATACATTATCCTCTTCTATGCCATTTGCCATTTTGTTTTCTGACACTATGTTTTATAGGGTTCGAAATGCTACATTAACCCCCTACTTTCAGTTTGCTATTCACTAACTGTGTTACTAGGTGCTGTACTCAGGACATTTGCAATTTAAACTCTTCTATACTATTTGAAATTTATTTTAACATCCACACTCTTTTATAGGATGTAAGTGCTACATTAACGTCTTCTATTGTTTTGCCTATTCACTGTCTATGTCACTATGTGGTCTACTACTGCCATTTCATTACTAAATACTTTAATACTATTTTTATTTTTATTAATCGTCCAGTATTTTTTATGCGTGCCAATGCTATATTAACTACTTACAGGCTCTTTGACTTTTTTTTTTGGAGTTAGGAGTCAGTCATCACACGGTTACGAGTACGTTAACCCATTATATGTCAATTTTTAATATTTTTCATAGTAATGACTCTGTTGCACTACTACCTGTCTTATTTTAACAGTTTGGTGGTAATGCTACCTGCCCAGTTGACATCAGCAGTTATTTGAAATTGCACTAGATGTCCTGACAGAATCGCATCCGCTTGCTTTGCTGCATTGCCACCGCATAACTGCTGCACTTGCAGTGTCGTTCCGCTAATCCCCATAGTACGTATAGGGGAACTTGCCACAGCTCCCGCCACCATAAAAAGCATGGTCACCCATCATTTTTTTTCCATACAGCACCTGCTACAAGTGCAAAATCCAAATTGCTGCACCTGCTGCAAATAAATAGATACTGACTATTATGCCAATTATAATGAGTATGGGGATTCACGTAAACGCTTGCAAGTCCTGCAGTTATGCTGTGGCTATGCCCACATGTGCCAGATGCTGTTTTTCCAACGGTTATGATGCTATTTGAAATTAATGCTCATGTCAAAGTCTCTGTCATCCCAGTAGGATATTCACTACTTTTACATACCTAATATTTTACACTCCATTTCTGACTGGGTCCCCTTTCACACGTCCATTGTATATGCACATTTACATACTTTTATAACATGGGCTAAGATTTAAATTTTAAACGCGATTTCTCCATACCCGTCACCAGGGCTGTAGTTGCGTAACGTTACACTACATCACCGCATTTACGTTACTTTTTACATTGACCTGACTCTTTCAATATCTCATACGCAAGTTGCCTTATTTCTTTTTTCACCCTGCTTTGTCACATTCTGCCATTTCATACTTCACGTTAAGGCCGCTGTTTCCCCTATTCCACCAACAAAAATAAAAACCACTACTTCTGCTATAATACCAAAACCTTCAGTTCTTGGTATAAATTAACCGTAACTCTGCTATTTTTCAACACCTTATGAAACAACAACCTTGCTGGTGGTTATGCAGAAATTGATGTCATCCTGCTTCTATTAACGCTTTTATTACAATGTTGAAAATTTGCTTTGATACCGCGTATCGGAAAGGGTCCTTACATTCATTTGTTTTGCCTTCACGGCAGTTTTTAAGGAATTTTAACACACTCATTGCCATTCAATACTCCATACAGTTAACATCATTACATCTTTGTTTGTTACTTTAAATAAGTCTATCATTTCATTATAACAGGTTTTGGAAAACCATACTTTAGTTTTATTGTTTTTGTCTGTTTACACAGTTAGTATTCATTGTTTCCTTAACTAACACACTCTAGCTCATTTTGCATTTGATTCACTGACTATTCTTACTAAGATGAGCTCTCCAACACAAAATATCACTCTTGCCAAGGAGGCTGCATCTACACCGAAGAAGAAGCGTGCAGAGAAAACTTTGGAAGAGAGACGCCGTCGGTTAGATCAAGATAAGGCTGCTAAAGCTAAACGCATTGCAGAGGAGAGTTTGGAAGAGAAACGTGTTCGTTTAGATCTGCGTAAGGCTGCTAAGAAGAAACATACTGCAAAGGAGACTTCAGAAGAGAGGCGTCTTCGCTTAGATGGTGATAAGGCTGCTAAGGCAAAACGCCTTGCTGAAGAGACCTTAGAAAGGAGACGTATTCGCTTAGATCGTGTTAAGGCTGCTCACGCCAAACGTATTGCAAATGAGACTTCTGCAGAGAGACGTATTCGGTTAGATAGGGCTAAGGCTGCTAAACTCAAACGGTTTGGTAAACTCTCTTCTCCACTGAGACGTTTTTCGTTGGATGCTGCAAACACCGCTTTACATACACGTATTTTGGAGTGTCTTCTGAAAAAACAAGCCAACAAATGGAAACAAGAGCCATGACTGCGCGTTCTACATGCAAACAAACAAAAATTCCAGTCACTGAAGAACCGTCTGACACAGATGCTACTCTAGCCTTTTCGTGTACTGACATTTTACCAAGTGAACTGCCTTTAACACCTCCCATTACCTCTATGGAAATCAAAAAAGGAAAGGTTCGCAAGGTGTCTGTGCGTATGCGCAAGAAGGGTGTGGAGGAGAGTTCTGAAGAAAGACGACTTCCCTTGGACAAGGAAAAGTCTGCTTTGAAAACACCCCTTTCAATACAGTCTTTAGAAGGAAGGACAGAACGATTAGGCAAAAAATCAATGCCTCTGCCTCAACGACGCAAACAGAAAAAGTTAATGCCTGCAGGAGATCCTCTGATCCTCAGACTGCTTCCACCTCTTCGTCTGATCCTCAGACTGCTGCCACCTCTTCATCTGATTGCTCTGACTGCTGCCACCTCTTTGTCTGATGCTCAGACTGCTGCCACCTCTTCTTCTACTATCTTGACTACAACTGAACAGCCTTTACCTGCATCGCAAGGCCACATCAAAACGAAAACACTGTGCTGAGGAGACGCCATACAGCAAACAGTGTAAAATTTTGAGGCTTAAAAGAAAAAGACAGATGCGTCAAGATACAGATCTCCTACATCTAGACAAGTCCACTTGGCCCATTTGGCTACATTACGTCGTGAAGAACGCCAAACTTCTTCTTCCACTTCTATATTGCAACAGGCAGAACGGAATATATATTCCACTTCTTCATTTATTGAATGTTTGGAATCTACATCCCTTCCACGTCTCATTTATGTAGGATTACATAATAAATTTCTACGTTTATTCTATTCACCTCTCCTACATCAAAGGGGATTTATTGATCAGGATCATGTTATTGCAGAACATTTCTGTGGTTTCATGAATGTAATATGTGAACATTGTGAGGCTCGACATTTTACTGCTGAACGACCATCAGATCAACAGTTTACTCTTTGTTGCCACAAGGGAAAAGTAAAGGTACCATTACCTCAATACCTGCACGTGTTCCAACGCCTGCTGAAAGGAGAGAGTGAGTACAGTCAAAATTTGATGGAGAATATAAGGAGCATTAATAGTTCTTTTGCTTTTGCCTCCATGGGTGCCCATGTTTCTCTACCTCCTGGACATGGACCATACTGCTTTCGTATTCATGGCCAAATTTATCATCGCACTGGAACACTCCATCCTGCTCAAGATCAAACTCCAGCATATGCACAACTGTACATTTTAGATACTCTAAGCGCTACAGACCAACGCTACAGTCTCCAGAAAATGTTAAATGTAATCCTACTTTAATGAGTATCATTGCTCTTCAATTGGATAATATTAATCCCTTTGTTTCGGCCTACAAAATGCTACGTCAAGTTGAATTAGAAGAAGAACAGAAGGCAGTAGAACATGGCACAAAATGCCAAATATTATCATGGCCATTAAACAAGACAGAGGCCAAGACCCAAGACGCTATAACAATCCTACTGCCAATGAAGTTGCTGTGGTCTTTGAAAATGCTGATGGAGAGCCACCATTCAATAGAGACATTTTAATTCATTTGAAACCTGATCCAAATAACCCCTTGGCCCCAAAAACACAGCAAGTCAGTATTCTACACAGCAATTTAGATGCATTACTCTATCCTTTATTTTTTCCTCATGGAGAACAAGGCTGGCATGAGGGACTCAAGCATCAAGGCAAAAGTCAACGCCGGGTTACACAGCTCCAGTATTACTGCTATTTGCTGTCTGTACGGAATCAGTTCAATCCTGTCCTGAATGGTGGCAAACTAACACAGCAGTACTTAGTGGATGCGTATGTGAAAATCGAGGCTAATCGCTTAAATTTTATCCGTCATCATCAAAAGGATTTAAAAGTGGAGGATTATTGCGTACTACAGGAACATCTTCTGAAACAATCTGTTGACAAAGGTATTCCCATTGGCAAGACGGTCATTTTACCATCTTCTTTTGAAGGCAGTCCCAGAAACATGCAGCAACGCTATCAGGATGCCATGGCTATTGTGACTAAATTTGGACGACCAGATCTTTTTGTAACCATGACCTGTAATCCTAAATGGAGGGAGATTACAAACAATTTAGAGCCATGGCAGCGTGTGGAACATAGACCTGATTTAGTGGCCCGTGTCTTCAGAATTAAACTGGAAGCCCTATTAAAAGAAATTAACACTGGATTATTTGGCAAAGTTTGTGCAATGGTTCATGTGATTGAATTCCAAAAGCGTGGCCTACCACACGCTCTTATTTTGATCATTCTGGATAGCAAATCCAAACTAAGAACTGAGGTTGAAGTGGATAATATAGTTTGGGCTGAAATCCCTGATCCAGAAGAATACCCTCTGCTCCATGACATTGTGATGCAACACATGATTCATGGACCCTGTGGTCAACACAACCCCAATTCTCCATGTATGGATCTTGGCAAGTGTAAGAAAGGTTTTCCTAAAGATTTCCAACCAAGAACACTCATAGCTAAGGATGCATACCCTACTTATCAAAGAAAGGAAGGATCATCCTTTCAAATCCGTTCAAAGATGATTGATAATTCTTGGGTTGTTCCCTATAACCCTTACCTACTATTAACATACAAGTGTCATATTAATGTTGAGGTATGTGCTTCCATTCAAAGTGTAAAATACCTATTCAAATATGTCTACAAAGGACATGATAAAGCCAATCTTGAAATTTGCCAAACCAATATTCACCATGATGAAACACATCAATTCATGGATTCAAGATACGTGAGTGCACCGGAGGCAGCTTGGCGAATATTTGCTTACCCGATGCATAGACAATCGCACTCCATTATTCGCCTGGCCGTACATCTCCCACATTCTCAACCGCTTTATTTTCATGAGGATGACTCTGTTGACGACATCAGTTGCACAATGCACAGAAAATCTACTCTGATGGGCTACTTTGAGCTGAATGAGAGTAACCCGCATGCTCATGATTACTTCTACCGCCAAATTCCAGAGCACTATGTTTGGAAAGAAGGTGCATGGGAAGTTAGAAAGCGAGGAGGTTCTTCAGTGATTGGAAGAATGTATACTGTTAGTATGAAAGATCAAGAACGGTACTATTTAAGGTTGTTGTTACTGCATGTCAAAGGAGCAACAAGTTTTGACAACATAAAGACTGTTAATGAAGTCACATACCCAACTTTCAAAGAGGCAGCATTAGCCCTTGGATTGCTCTTCGATGACACTATTTGGAGAAATACTTTATTGGATGCCTGTGTTCTCAACATGCCTGCACAGCTTCGTGATATGTTCGCATATATATGTATTTTTGGTCCTCCAGCTCATCCATTGGAGTTGTGGAAAGAATTTAAACAAGACTTTATCCAAGACTACTGCCATGCATATCACTCCAACACTGAGGAGTGTGAGAATTGTGAAGGATATGCTATGACTGATGTCCAAACTATTCTAAAATTTCATGGCAAAACTTTTACTGATTTTAATCTACCACGACCAAAAAGAAAGCCATACATCGCTCCACTATACAACAAGGATGATGAGTTAAGAAGAGCTCAGCAAATGAAAGCTACTTTAAATGACCAACAACTTTTGGCCTTTGATGCGATCAATCAAGCTTTACACGATAGAAGTGGACAACCTAAGTGCTTTTTCATTGACGGTCCAGGTGGCAGTGGCAAAACATATCTGTATGATTTATTAATTCATGAACTAAGAGGAGAAGGCGAAATTGTCTCACCTGCAGCCAGTACAGGGATTGCAGCTAACTTACTGCAAGGAGGAAGAACCATCCATTCACTTTACGGAATACCAATTCCAATCAATGAAACTTCTGTTTCAAGGATTAAAAATGATACTGATGCTGCACAACATTTGAAAAGTACCAAACTTTTCATTATTGACGAGTCCACTCTGTTATCTAAATATGCATTGCATGTGATAGATCAACTTTTACGGGATGTCATGACAACAGATATCTCCAAGAAAAATACAACACCTTTTGGAGGGAAAGTCATTGTTCTGGGAGGAGACTTTCGACAGTGTCTGCCTATCATCCCACATGGTACAAGAACTGACATTATAGAGAGTTGTATTAAATACTCACGACAATGGCAGCTTTTCACTCAATTGCCACTCTTCAACAATATGCGCTCCATTGATCCTGATTATAGCCGTTGGTTACTTCAACTGGGAAATGGTGAATTGTCCAATGATTTCAACCTTGGAGATGATACCATTGAAATCCCACAAGACATGATCTGCACTGGCTCAATCATTCTTGCTATATTTGGTGAAAACATTGTCATTGATGTAGATAACAATGAAAGCATTCAGATTGCTGCATCACATGCCATTCTTTGCCCTAAAAATGACCATGTGGATATGGTGAACTCTAAGGTCATGGATTGCATTGCTGGTGAATACACTGAATACATTAGTGATGATTCCATTGATCCTGATGAGACTGAATATCCAGATCAATATCCAGTGGAATTTTTTAATTCACTCAAACCAATGGGAATGCCTTATCATCGCCTCAAATTACACATTGGTAGTATTGTCATGCTTTTGCACACCTTTAACAGCATAAAAGGTCTTTGCAATGGGAATTGCTTCATTGTGATCACTTTCTTTGACAATCTTATTCAAGCAAAAGTCAGTTCTGGGTCTGCAGAAGGAAATGTGGTGTTTACTTCAAGGATTGATTTATCTCCATCATAGACTGCCTTACCTTTTAAGTTAAGACATCGACAATTTACCGTAAAGTCTACTTTTGCCATGACCATCAACAAATCCCAAGGCCATATACAGAAGAAAGTAGGGATTTTTTCCCCAACAACTCATTTTTGGACATGGACAGTTATATGTGGCTTTTTCACGAGTGAAAAGAAGATGTATTGTTAAGGTGAAAGTACTGCATACACCCATTCAAGGAAAGTTGCTGCTTCATTCAGAAAGTCTTTAAAAAATATATTGTCTATAAGAATATTTTATTTTAAATTCTTTACATATATATTACATTTACATACATGATGGATATAACAATGAAAGCATTCACATTGTTGCATCACATGACAATCTTTGTCCTAAAAATGTCCATGTGGAAATGGTGAACTCTCAGGTTATGGATTGCATTGCTGGTGAATACACTGAGTACATTAGTGATGATTCCATTCAGACTGAAGATTCAGACCAATATCCAGTGGAATTTTTAAATTCACTCACACCAATGGGAATGCCTTATCATCGCCTCAAATTACACATTGGTACCATTGTCATGCTTTTGCACACCTTTAACAGCATAAAAGGTCTTTGCAATGGGAATCGCTTCATTGTTATCACTTTGTTTGACAATCTCATTCAAGCAAAAGTCATTACTGGGTCTGCAGAAGGAAATGTGGTGTTTATTCCAAGGATTTATTTATCTCCATCAGAAACTGCCTCACCTTTCAAGTTAAGACGTCAACAATTTCCCGTGAAGTCTACTTTTTCCATGATCATCAACAAATCCTAAGGCCATACACTGAAGAAAGTAGGGGTTTTTTTGTCACAAAACAGTTTTTGGACATGGACAGTTATATGTGGATTTTTCACGAGTAAAAACACATGCAATGTTAAGGTGAAAGTGTTGGATACACCCATTCAAGTCAAATTGCTGCCCAGTAGTGAAATACTCTTTACTACAAATATTCTCTCTAATATTTTATTTTAAATTCTTTAGATACATGTTAGATTTACATACATACTTACTTTCTAATTAAATACAAATATTACAATAAATTAGTTTAGCCATAAATGTATAGCAATAGAAAAAAATATATATATATTATTTGTTATACAAAAAGATATTAAAATTAGTTATTATATATACAATAGTTATTTAACAAATATAGTCATTAGTGTTCATTTTCAATAACAATATAGTATATAGAAATATTTTAGTTTAAATTCTTTATATGCATATTACATTTAGATACATAATTATTTTCTAATTAAACAAAAATATTCCCATAAAATAGTTTAGCCATAGATGTATAGTACTAAAAAAAAAAAAAACAATTACTTTACCATAGATGTATAGGAATTGACCAAAAAAATTATAAAAAAATAGTTTACAAATAGATGTATAGCAATAGAAATAATCAAAAATACCAAACAAATTACTTTAGTTTTAGATAGACATTATAATTAGTTATTAAATATTAAATAGGTCTTTAAAAAATATAGTCTTTAGTTTCACTTTTCACTAAAAATATAGTGTATAAAAATATTTTACTTTCAATTATTTACATACATATTCTATTTACATACATACTTTCTAATTAAACACAAATATTACAATAATTTAATTTAGCTATAGATGTAGAAGAATAGAAATAGACAAAAATACCACAAATATTACTTTCGTTATAAAGATATTATAAATAGGTTTTAGATATAAAATAGTTATTTAAAATATATAGTACTTACTTTTTTAGCTTTTGAACTTTCTTTTTAAATTTCATAGTATATGTATATAAACACACATTTTATAGTAGATTGTAGATGTGTATCATCTAAATGCTTGCATTTAGTGATAAGAACCTGAAGCTTCAGCAGGATAGCTGCTGCGAGATTTCTTTTTCTTTTTACACAGGGTGAGGTTTTTGTGAACAGCTAAGGCTGCCTTCAGATTTGCAGATGCATCTGCAGCGTTTTGAAAATGCATCTGTAAGCATTTGCATGCAGACGGTAGACCCTATCTTTATAATGGGACGCACGGTGTCTGCAGATGCTTGCAGGCAGCTGTGCACACACATTTACTCCTATATGTGATCTGTGCGCAGGCGGATGCCTGAATACAAATCACACACTCCCACCATCACCAGGGATGCAACATGTCGTGTCCCTGGTGCGGAGTAGAGTCTGTGATCTGTACCCAAGCATCTGCCTGCGCAGAGATCACATATAGGAGTGAATGGGTGTGCTCGGCTGTCTGGAAGCATCTGCAGACACTGTGCGTCCCATTATAAAGATAGGGTTTACTGTCTGCATGCAGATGCATCTGCAAGTCTGAATGCAGCATTGGAGACGGGTGGGACAGCTGTTCACACACATCTCTATCTTGAAGTGTGTTCTGTACATATAAATACATACATACATATAGGTACATATTTAGACACATAGGTACATATTTAGACACATAGGGAAAGAATAGACATTTTCTTTTTAAATCTGACTTATTCTGCTATTTGTGGAATTTATAGTGTGAACACATCAATTTTGACACTTGCTGTCTAATGGTGACCTACAGCACTCTTACTGTAAGTTGCATGAAATGTTAATGGAATTTGTGCTTTACTTGCAGTAGTTGCGGCACATGTGCTTTCAACAGTTTCAACTGCCAAAATCACAGTTAGCTCTGATTTTTAGTGGTTGCATTTAGTCAACCTGTTAAAGCTGTGCTTGCCGTATTTACTGCAAGCTAATTGCAAGTTCCATATACATTACATGTTACTTGCTGAAAGTCAGCTGTAGGTAGGTCCTTTGGTGACAAGTGCAGAAATTGTATTTGGTTATTCTACACCTTCTGCAAATAGCCAAAAAATATCTGCTTTAAAAGGAGTCTAACTATTAATTATTAGGGGTAGAGTAGAGTAGGTCCCACCAGTTGTAAGGCTACCTTCCCATGGTTGGTGGGGAAACATGTACTGGCTTAATCATAGATTATTAATATTCATATATAAATTGAATATACGTAATCTGTACAAAACATCAGTGCCAGTATCTGTACGAAAAGCCTTGCCTTAGAATCATGACATGTACTACACTGAAATGTACCATACAAACATTGGTAGTTGATAGATAGATATCATGTCTTATGTGCATTATTGTCAAATTTGAATGAATAATGTATATATGCATGCTACACTCCCGATTCTTTACAATTGGGCCGCCATCTATCATGGAATAATTGGATTATTAGTTGAAAATCTAATTTAATAAACTATACACCAGTTCTAGAATCCCGATGCAATCGCATCGGGCTCACAGCTAGTTATTATTATATTCTGTTAAATTATTTTGTAAACAATTATAGAAATTTACAGACACTGGTAAATACAGTAATTAGTGTTTCAAAGGAAACATTTTTTTTACATTATTTTTGTTTCAGAGGATAATAATAATATTATTAACTATAATAACTTAAGAAAAACAAACTAGGAAACATTGGCACTGCTAGGGGATTTGTAGTTTGATTATGCTGCTAACCTCCATGAGAGATGAAAGTGAGGATTGACTTTCATGGTTGAGTGTGAGCACGATAACTGAGAAGTTCTCAGACATCATAGTCAGAAAATGTCTGCACACAGGCTGTGTGCAGGTTATTTATCTCATGGTGGGGTTACACGTCCCGATATCGCGGCGATATCGGAGGCAACGGCGCGGGAGCGCGCATTTTTCCAGCCCTTTTCCCGATATCGCATCGGCGTTTACACGCTGCGATATGGGGAAACAACATCCCTCCGATGTGTACGCCCACCAACCCAGTAACGACCATTTAACATGGGAGTTAATGGGTGAGGTGCGAGTACACATCGGAGTTGGGCTGTCACACGCTGCGATGCTGCTACAATGGCCATGCGATATCGAGGAGTTGAATAGCTCTGCTATTCAACTCCGATATCGTTTTGGCATCGTTCCAGCATCGCGTTGTACACTCAAACCGTACAACGCGCACACAATATCAGGTCCGCCTCGCGACCCACGTGACTTTTGTCGGAGTTGGGTCGGAGTTGGACGCCGATATCGCGGCGTGTAAACCCACCATCAGTGTAACAAAATCAGGCTTATATAGTAGCTGGCTTCATGGTTTAGTGGATAAGCTTTAGGCCTTTGGATGTGAGTGTTGATGGTTCAAATCCATAATGGACCCACTGTAGAATTTTTTTTTTTTTAATACATTATGTTAGTGAATAGACATATGATATAGTGATAAATTATAATTTGATGTTTGAGAAGTGAAGTATCATTTGTCAAAGTAATTTATCAAATTTTTTAAAAGTCATTTATCAAAGTCAAAGTCATTTATCAAACTCAGAGTCATTTATCAAAGTCATTTATCAAAATCAGAGTCATTTATCAAAATCAAAGTCATTTATCAAAGTCAAAGTCATTTATCAAAGTCAGAGTCATTTATCAGAGTCAAAGTCATTTATCAAAGTCAGAGTCATTTATCAAAGTCATTTAACAAAATCAGAGTAATTTATCAAAATCAAAGTCATTTATCAAAGTCAAAGTCATAGTCATTTATCAGAGTCAGTCATTTATCAGAGTCAAAGTCATTTATCAAAGACATAGTCATAGTCATTTATCAAAGTCAAAGTAATTTATCAAAGTCAAAGTCATTTATGAAAGTCATTTATCAAAGTCATTTGGCAAAGTCATTTGTCAAAGCCAAAGTCGTTTATCAACGTCAAAGTCATAGTCAATTATCAAAGTCATTTATCAGAGTCAAAGTCACATTTATCGAAGTCAAAGTCATTTATGGAAAGTATCATTGTCAAAGTCAAAGTCAAAATCAGGCATCAGGAACAGCTTTTTTTTACTTTGACTTCGACAAATGACCATGTCCTAAAAAGAACACCGTAAATCCTAGTTTTGTCAGCGTTTGCCATTGATTTGCATTGGACTCGTGCGAGTAAACGGTGGGAAACTCGCAGAGTACCGAGTCCTGCGAGTCACTTACTACTCGCCGAGTAACGAGTCCTAGCGAGTAGATTCGCCCATCCCTAGTCCTGAGCACTTGTAAATTGGCTGTTTTTGAAATCTAGGCTGTCATAAGGCACAACAGAAAGGGATTCGGTCACCCTGTGCATGTCCCTTTTTGTATTTTTTATTTCAATGTTGATCTCCGCCTGACGGGTTTTCATGCATACCGTTTTGAGAGGCTTGTGCAGGTTTCTATAGAGCTTCAGACATCTCTTGCAAAGAAACAGGTTTGGCTTTCCAGTAGACTCCATTTTCTTAGTAATGGTGAGAAATAGCAAGTTGCTCCTTCAAAAACCTGAGTATAGTGATATACCTTGATTAAACTAAAAAAAAACTAAAGGCCCAGTCACACTTAACGATACACCAGCGATCCCGATAACAATGTGCAGAGATCGCTGGTGTGACTGCGCCTAGTCTGCAGCATTTAAATAAATTAGGGTGGGAAAAAAAAAAAAAAAAAAAAACACATTGCAGGAGATAAACGTAGCAATCTCCTGCGGTTATTTCCACTCTTAAAAGGCCCAGTCACACATTACGCACCAGCGATCCCAATAACAATAACAATGTGCAGAGATCGCTGGTGCGTTGTTTTTCCACATCACTGGTAAGATGTCAAACGGGCATCTCACCAGCGATGTGAAAAATGACGCACTCAGGATCCAGAATTATACAGAGGTCGTTGGGAATTGTCACTTGTAAGGTAGCGCCCGGAGAATCCGCTTGCATAACGACACCAAACCACGTGCTTATAAGTTTGCAAATGACTACCCGTTTATTGCTCACATATAACTTATAACCCGGGCAGTACATTAAACATTGAATGTAAGCACGACACATAATACAGTACATTACATAGAATATTACACCTATACAAATGACAGTAACCTGGGACCTGTAACCACCTCTCTTTCCCCATTGGAGCACTAACAACCGCACCCGTGGTGGCTACGGCCTATCTACACGTTCCACATACATTTAACAGTACATAAGTTAGCATATATCAACAGGCCCTGTTGGTCCCAATGGCGGAACCAGACGCCTGGCTTTATTTCCCCAGCTCCACACTACCCCGGAGTATAGGCACCAGCCTGACCATGTTCTTACACACTGTATGTGATCCATCCTATAAGCATCCATGGATCACACACACATCCTTTCACACACTCACAGCCCATCATATAGACATCCATGGACTGTGGCAACTCTGGGTTCAGAACAAAGATTGAGCAACCTGAGTCTTGGGTACACCATGCATCCCCAAGGGCACCTTCCTGGACGTGTTTCACCCCACATCCAGTCCAGCGTCTACCAGGTTCCACCATGGTTTCCCCTATGGTTTCCCCACTCTAGGAGCCCTTCTAACTCCTGCATCTAATGTCTGGTACATATATTCCAGTTCATCGGGTCCTTTCATTGACTACTTTAGTCAGACCTAAAGGTGGCTATGCCCGCCTGGCACAATTAATACATCTGCCCCTGTAGGGCTACATACACTCGCTGGGTCTTTAACAAAAGCCATAAAATACTGATGCAGTTCAACAGGTCCCTCACTGGCTACTTAGTCAGACCTAATGGCGACTATGCCCGCCTGGCACATTTTACGCACAGGGTGCACAGTGCTCTCAAGCATACGGAAACTGCCTTCTTACCGGGTACGGATCCGGGTCTCGCTACCTGGGTCATGGGTACACCAAGCGTCCCCAAGGGCTCCTTTCCCGGATGTGTTTCGCCCCACGCCCAAACCAGTATCCACCTGGTTCAGTCATAGCTTCCCCACTCCAGGAGCTGTCACGACCCCGGTGCTGGCCAGCGGTATGGATCTAGCATGCTCCTCTCATGTTCGCACACCACAGAGCCCTGGACTGCTCTGCACTCAGCGTCCCTTAGTCTGAGACTCAATCACACACAGACTGGATCTCTGGCTCTGTCTCTCTCAGGTGCTCTCTGGCTGATGATCAGGATGATGATTCAATCAGCTGGCATGCTCTTTATCGTGCCTGCCACTCCCACACTGACACATCCAGCTGGGCTGCTATTACTCAAGACACACCCACCTGGGCTGCTACCAATCAGGACACACGGTTCCCATACAGCCGCTCATTAGGCTCATCAATGTGTCAGATCTACAGCACTCACCCTCACATTTAACTCATTGTGTTCCGGGTAGGTTCACACAGCATCATTACAGTAAAACCGGCCAATGTGGACAGGATCATACCCTGATCCTACAGGTGATGCGCCCCGGCCATCGGTTTTCATGCCGGCAGTGCCTCACACACTCCATAGTGTAGCATTGAGATCATTGGTCATTGTCCCTGTCAAACACAATGACGTAGAAATGTCCCAGAGCAGTGTGTAATGATCAACGATCTCACAGCAGGGGCCAGATCGTTGGTGCGTGTCACACATAACGAGATCAATAACGGGATCGCTGTTGCATCATAAAATTTGTGATGGTACAGCGATCTCGTTATGTGTAACAGGGCCTTAACCATTGTCATAACTGATAGGTAGTACAATGTGTCACGTCTAAATAGCCAAATACACATGAATCTTGTAGTAACCGTGTCTAGTGATGGGCGAGTCCTAAATTACTCGGAATTGCTTGACTCTAGCGAGTCCGAGCCCGGGACTCGCTATTCGTTGCGAGTCTAGCGAGTCCAATGTTAATGAATGGGGAAGTGAGTAATAGCGAGTAATGTGCGATTTACAAATCGCAGATGTGTCTCGGAAAGCGCTCGCAATGCCGTTTTGGCGGGTTAAGTGTGTGCTAACACTTGGCAGTGAAGCAGCACACTAGTCCCTGCAAAAATTATTAAGTGCGCACAAGTGGTCGCACACGCAGGTGGCGTACGTGCTATTTGCAGGTAGGAGAGCAGCAACGCACTGGTCTGCCACAGAGAAAATAAAGCTGAAGGGGTTATTATGACCCAAAATCTATCAGGTGCAAAAAAATAAGAAATAGTACCTCAGCTAATGGTGGGTTTACACGTCACGATATCGTTCCGATATAGTATACAACGGCACGGGAGCGCGCTATTTGTGCTCGTTATTCCCTGAATCGCATCGGCGGTTTACACGCTGCGATATCGGGATGCAACGTCCCTACGATGTGTACGCCCCCCCGACCCAGGAACGACCATTTAACATGGGAGTGAATGGGTGACGTTGCAGTACACATCGGAGTTGGGCTGTCACACGGGACGATCCGGCTCCAACAGGCATCCGATATCGGGCCGTTGAATAGCACTCTCATTCGACCTCCGATATCGTTTTACCATCGTTCCTGCATCGTATCGGATGTTCACACCGTACAACGCAGGAACGATATCGGGTCCAACGCACGAACCACGTGACTTTTGGTCGGAGTTGGACGCCGATATCGCAACGTGTAAACCCACCATAAAGGCTGCTCCTCCCTGCCTGCCTGCCTACAGTCCTCTACACAGTACTCCTCTGTCCTCCTGGTAGCTCTCAGACGAGCTGTTTGGGTTAAATATAAGGAATCTTGAAGTTTCCCTACACTGACTGACACTCCCTATGATATGCTCCAGCATCTACCTCACCCTGCACTAGCTCAGATCGTCACAGGAATGTAGAGGAAATGGCGGTGGCAAGGCTTATATACAGCCTCGCCTCTCATACATGACATAGGCATCACGATGGACAGAAGCCAATCATAGTCCTGCCACAACCAACATGGCTGTGGCATTACTGAAAATGATTGGCTAACATGCTTGTCCATCTTCACAAGTTTTCTTACCTAACACGCTAGGCTGTCTCGGAAGCTTTGTCGGAACATAACAGATTCTGTATTCGCGAGTCCCGAATACAATATACAGGACTCGGATTCGTAGACTCGCTCAGACTCGCTCAGACTCGCTGCTGACAGCGGGTATCCGTGAAGCGGTGCGATTGTTTAAACGATTTGGGGAGACTCAAGCTACATAGTGATGTGATATAGCGAGTCTAGTGAGTGAGAAAAAGTAAACTCTGACAAAACTAGGATTGCCATTGACTGGCATTGGATTCGTTACTGTGCGAGTAATCGCTGGAAAACTCGCCGAGTACAGAGTCCTGCGAGTCCCTTACTACTCACTGAGTAACGAGTCCTAGCGAGTAGACTCACCCATCCCTAGCCGTGTCCACATGAGGTTTTGCCTTGCAACAAGATAAAAGTTAAGTATTATAATTCAGAATACTTCTGTAATTTTTCATATTAAATGCCAGAGATTTCTGTTATGGCAGGTTCACATTGCGTTCGTGTTGTGCGTTTTACGCATCCATTTGACTGCAGCAAAAACACAATGTAATAATGCTGTAAATTTGAACAAATGTAACATAAAGGCCACGTTACACGTGGCGACATCGCCGATTACATAGGTGACGTAGGGGCGTGGCCCATCAGCGGCAACATCGCCCCTACATCGTCTCATGTAAAGGGGTGATGGCGTCGCCGGGAGGTCGCTTGGTTTCAGAGCAGAGCTCTGAAACCAGGCGACCGATCTGGGGCGATGTGCAAACATCCTGCATCGCCGCTGGGGTTTTGAGACAGCACAGCGGCGATGCCGCCTGTCATATCGCTGTCGCTGTAGGTGTCGGACCATGTAAATGGGGGACAGCGACACTGGCAGGGCGCCAAACACGGGCGCGCCGCCGCCAGTCGCCGCCGACATCTACAGTGCCGTTGTCAGCTGTGACGGTACCTTTAGGCTTCATTCACACGGTTTTTCGGGCTGTTTTTTGCTACACAAGTTTTGTAGCCAAAGCCAGGAGTAGAATAATCAGAGGAAAAATAATAGAAATAAGGGCCGCTTCACACTGCAGCATGATCCGGTCCGGTTCTGTCCGGGAGGATCCAGACAGCCACGGACCGGGTCTGCACACAGGACTGGGGGCTATTATGCCCTCCAGTCCTGTGTGCAGCGCATGCAGCTGCAGCCGCTGACAGGTCAGGACTGGGGCACCTGCACTCCTGACTTATCAGCAGCGGGAATTGCATGCGTTGCACACCGGACCGGGGGGCATAATAGCCCCCCAGTCCTGTGTGCTGATCCGGTCCGCGGCTGTCTGGGTCCTCCCGGACAGAACCGGACCGGATCATGCCGCAGTGTGAAGCGGCCCTAAGTGCTCCACTTCTGTATTTATCACCCACTCCTGGTTTGTGCCTACATTGGTCCATGCCGTGGCATAGCTGCTATGGCACAACTGAACTATGTGTGTGTACACATGTTTTTGTGTGTACTGGACTGTACCTACATCCCCCGCAAACACCATTGCTTGCTCAATGTGTGTGGACACGTGACCCTGTTGGCCCAACACATCATAATGGATATGTACACACAGTTGCTCCATACAGTGTGGGCCAAAGGGCTGGGCCTGTGTACTGCATATTACTTTACAATGTTTCACTGACCCATCAATACCATTTTACGGATCACATACCTCTGTGCACAGCATAAAGCTATGTGTAACTGTCCTGTATCCAAAAGTAACGACACACACAGCTTTATTTTTGGGCCAATTTTGTTTTAGTTTGTATTTTTGTGCGCAAAAAAAATAAGTCGACCAACACACACAAAATTAAATAAAACACAAGTGTTTACATCACACACAAAAATGCAACATAATGGAAAATAATGGAAAACAAAAAACATTTCAAAGTAAAAAAAAAAACAAAAATTAACAATCTAACTAACTAATGTAAACACACCAAAACACAACCCCAATCCTCATGGTGCAGCCACCCTGGTGACTCCACCCTCCTCATCATGTTTCTGCCTCACAACACCAGCCACCTTACACATGCTGGTGCTGCCAGGCCACTGCCCCAGGACCATTAAAGTAGGAGCAGTATGCGTCTCTGTTGTTCCTGGCATCCTGCGGAGTCCAACCCTTGCTCAGCGGCTGGAGTGGCGCCACACCATGGTCGGTAGCACGCCAATCCTCGGGACGGACCTCCCCTGTTGTGGGGTCCACTGAATCCACATAACTTGCCGGCGTGTATGATGAATGATCCCTACTATGCAGGAAGTTATGCAGTACACAGCAGGCCAGCACTACCACATCAATAGATTCCAGTTTCATATGCAGACGTGTATGAAAAACCCGGAAAGTATTGGCCATGATTTCAAATGCCTTTTTACCACACGGCGGGCCCAGGATAGCTGGTAATTGAAATGCGCTGCTCAGAAGTAAGAGTCTTCTGGGGATATGGCCGTAGTAGGTGTTCCTGAAGTGGGAACGCTTCATCCCCCACAAACACAAAGTTGAGATGATGGGTTGTCTCATCATTTGAGGGCAAATTCAGCCTACCTGTCCTTAGGTCTTGGGCCAAGGAGCAGTGTGCGAACACAACCCCATCTGAGATACGCCCATTCATTCCAACGTCCACGTAGAGGAACTCATAGTTTGCGTCCACCAGGGCCATGAGGACCACAATACAATATCCTTTGTAATTGTAATACAAAGACCCAGAGTTAGGGGGTTTAGTGATCCTCACATGCTTACCATCCAATGCACCTCCGCAGTTTGGAAATTGCCAGCGGTCCTCAAACCTTCTGGAACCATCCATCCATTGAGCGGGGGGTTGTTGGAAACTGCATATAGGATGGCAGCAGACTACTCCAGATGGCCTCACACATCCCGGGGATCAGGCGGCTCAGCAGGGACAGTGATACACGTGAAGTGTATTGCAGGTCAGTCCTTGAACGACCTATTGCCAGGAACCGCAAAGTTACAGCCAAACGCTCCTCAGGGGGCACAGCTCGACGCATCACAGTGTCCTGTCGGGCTATCAATGGCCTTATGCATTCCAACAGGATTGTGAAAGAGTCCTTGGACATACGGAGGTAGTTCCTGAAATCATGCGGACTCCGAATCTCCAGCTCACGGACCAGCCGCATGTGGCTCCAGGTGTCCCAGTGCAGAAGCCAATCCCGAGCCCACACACGCTGTGGTCTGCGAGCCCACAACCTCTCATATCTATTCTCCAGCCACAATTCCTCTTCCACCAAGGCGAGAGGCACGATAGCATCTCCATCAGGGTTGAACATCATCTCACAAACCAACCTCTGCAAATGTGAGGAAAAGAAACATCACTACAAGAACGCTTCATCACACATCATCTATACACACCACCTCCTTCCCTATACATCTCCTGCCCACTTTACCACAGCCTATGCAAATTTCATCACCACCCCACACACATACATATAGAGCACCATTCCAGGCCCAAACACAACATTGCAGTGTCTGACAACCAAACCTGGTCACTCTACACCCCTGGCCCTCCTGTACAAATATATCTCCTTTGTCAAATGCAACACATCATGAGCATAACCCCATATACCTGGCCATAATGTTGACGTCTGACCACAAGGCATGGCCAAAGAGATAGGTCACATTAATGAAGTCATGGTTGTTTCCAACTCTATACAATTACATTACACACGTAACCCAGCCTTTGTGTGTTTTGCTCAAAATATCACGCCACGCAGCAGACTATTGAATACTCATCATATCCAAGAGACATCATGATGTGTTGTGAACGCCGCATCTTCAGAGGCAGACATTCGCAGAAGCCACATGCCCCACTCCACATCTGAGCTTGGCATTAAAAGTCCCATTGTGTGTGGTAAACGACAGTACTTTGTGGCCACAATTCAGATGATCCTCGCAACTAAAAACAAACGCATCCTTCAAACATGATCCTGTCTGGCAAAGGCAAAATGTGAATGAGGATAGGGTTTTTGGTTCACAAAACACTCATGCATCCATTTGCCAGTACACAATAGAAAATAATACAACAAACTTTACGAGTAACTACATACCCCACCACTTGGGCGTGAGCTACACTACACAATAATGATCTGTAATGGTAAGGTGCTCTAAATGCAACACAGCCATATCACACGTCATGTTTGCACATCAGTACTTACTTAATGACTCTGGGCAGCAAACGTGATGTACCTCGGTCGGGAGCGCTTTTTATATGGTAATCAACCAATCAGACAGCAGCGGTGTCGTGTAATTGACAAAGCCGCCTGGGCATACGCAGGTGCGATCAATGATTATGCTCCATAGCGCTTTCTTAATTGGTCAGGTCATGTTTAAATATGCACATGCTGGGGCGCCACCCCTGCTCCGACTTGAATGTGCATTGTTCTAGTAGTGCCTCATCCCAAGATCCCTGTTGGACAGAGGGTAAGTAACACGACATGCTATAGTTCACTCCTGTACGTTATTTTCTGTTTGCTGCACACCCATATGCTGGCAGATTTAGGGCGCCTTATGTACAGCTTCATGTAGCGTCCTGTAGAAGTGTATTTAGCGACGTATACGCATCGGAACTACACTCCGTGTCCTGTAGCACACATAATGTTCTGGGAGATCCTTGCCAGGACAATGTGTACTACAGCACTATGTTTATACAAAAATATGTGTGTATCTCATGAGTGTCTGTTATGTAGTTTGTAAGCCCATGTGTGCCAATTGTAATGACAGACCTTGGCATATTTCCCTGCAGTGGCCCAAAATACATATAGCAACAGGCATGTCCTGCATGCCCCATGTATGGACACATGTTAAGGCCAATAAGGATTCTGCATAGACAAGCTGACTACCAGTACACATGTATATAGTATTGCTGGACATGGGCTGGCCACACAGAGTAGGGTGTCACCTGTGATGGCCATGTATTTGTTTGCATGACAGAATTATATGTTTGTTTTGCAGATGGCTGAGTATAACGATTTTGTGACACAGCTCATCATCATGTACCAGAAACACGAATGCCTGTGGCCCTTGCTGCCTGGTCATGATATGCAGGCAGCGAGGGCTGTGGCCTACAGGCCGCTGGTGGAGCTGGCGAACCGGCTCCAATCCACTAAGAACTGGACAGTGGCCATGGTTGCGGAGAAGATCAAACGCCTGCGCACCGTGTTCACCAAGACCCACAAAAACTGGCTTGCCGCCTGGTCCGGGGCTGGAGCTGAGGAGATCCCTAGGCCACGTCTGTGGTACTATGACCTCCTCACCTTCACCCTGGGCCAGGAGGGGCCTTGGGAAACACGGTGCAGCAGGCGCCACCCGAAACCAGCTGTGGCCGCAGGAGGTGGGTAATTGTGTTTGTGTGATCTCTCTACCCAGCTTGTTCTTTCCACTGTTGTGGGGTTTGCAGCACATTTGGAAGTCACCATTGTGCTTTTCCTTCACAAATCTTGTTCACTGTTCTATTCTATCTGTTTTGTGGTGGTTGTTATCACAGATTGTGTTGAGTTTTTTTTGGACACTTGCCATATCAATGTGGAGCCTCAGGTGAGTATACTGCACTGGTCTACTTCTTTGTTCTTTTGGTTTCCAAACTCTGCTCCTGTGGCCTTTGGTGTTAGCTTTGGTGAGATTGGCTCTATGTTGTCTTAGGTGTTTGGTAGTGGTATTAGCTTAAATTACAAGGCAACATGTAGCTGATGGTTTTTTTTTATTTGTTTATTTTTCAGGCCCCTCATGAGCCTGGTTCCAGTGATGAGGAGCCAGCAGCTGGCGCCCTTCCCCTCAACATCTGCGGGAGAGTCAGTGCCTGAGCCCAGTGGTGGGGGGCCGGGCCCAGGGCCCAGCTCTGGAATCCGAAGAAGAAGACCATCTGCCCCACCAAACACAGAGCTGGGTACCTGGGCAACACGGGTCCTCCTAGATCGAGAGAGGGCCACCGACTCTGGCATCGGGAACGTCATCAGCAAAACGCTGGCCCGCATGGAGCCAGAGCAAAGGAACATCGTCGAGAGTGCCATCTTTCGTGTCCTGGAGGTCGGCGTGAATGGGTCCCTGCGATGGGGGGCCCCTTGGTCGCTTCCCCGCAAGACCACCCCAGGGCCCACTGCGCCCGCAAGACACATGGTCAGGAGTAGGCAAAATCGTGATACTCCACCTCCCCCCCGAAGACAGGCTCTGTTGACCCATCGCACCATCGTCTATGAGGATGAGGGGGAGGCCTCATTGTCTGAGCCAGCAGAAAAGGAGGAAGATGACGTGCGCTACTAGCCAATGCACAAGGTTGCCATACATACAGACTTTTTTGATGGGCAGCTTGGCCCCATTTTAATTTAAGTCCGTTTAAAAAAATAAATAAATAAAAATTTAATTTACCTACAACTGTCCATATCTGTGTCACGTTGACCAGTATGTTTGTGTGTGTGTGTTTGTTACTGTGGGTGTCATATAGTAGACATTGATGTCATGTAGGGGTGCATGGCGGTTGTAATGGTCCAGTATGGTGACATGTTTGCCATGTGACACCATATACCTCCTGAAAGACCGTGGCCCAGTGTGGTTGGTCAAATGTAACCTCACAAATGTTACCCTGTGTGTGTTGCAACAAGAGATGGCACAGGATGTAACTGGGCAGAGTTTTATTTGAGACTATTATTTTTTAAAAACATTGCCAACACAATCAAAAAGCCTTGGTCAGGTTAGGAGTAGCCAATACACACTACCCACTTTTCCAATGTGGGACACTATAAGAAAAAAGAGGCCAACGTGGCCTAACAAACTAAGGTGCCAACATGGCAACAGGGAAAACAACAAGGGTCCAACATGGACAACAATTATTAGGTGACTATGCTCACATTATTGGGTGGGGGTTGATGGAGTAGAGGCCCTGGCGGACTGGGCTGTCAGGAGGGCGTAAATCATGGCACCCAAGCGGGCAAGGTGTTGCTGCCCTTCTTGATGTGCCCTCTGCATGTGCTGCTGTGCCTCCTGGTGAGCCAGCAGCAGCTCCTCAATGGTTGGTACACCTGTATGAGAAAGAAGGACATTAGTGAGTTACCTGTGCATGTGTGGGTGGGTGTTTGAGGGAATTGTTAGTGATTATATGTACGCAGCACATCACCATCCCGGGTGCTATCTGTCGGAGATGGGCTGACAGCCCAGCCTGCACTATAGGCTCGTTCTTCATCCCAAAAAAAAAAAAAAACAGGACTCACATACTGGTGTGTGGAGCACACAACAATACGTACATTAGCAAGCTGGTAGGCCTTAGCAGACACTTACCACCATACACTGAAGCAGCAGGCTCAAGGTGAGGGTGTGTGACCAACAACACACCAGGGCTCGGCCGGGAGCTGGAGATGCTGGGGTAGGGTGGTGCTCCCAGGGCTCCAGGGCTGGCTGCAGCCAAGGCTTGTGGGCCTGGTGTGGAAGGAGTGGCTGGGCCCTCCGGGGCCGGGGCTGCTGGAGTCCCTGCTGGGGAGGGAGTGGCTGGCCCTCCGGGGAAGGTGGTGGGGGTGTCCGGGGTGGCGTTGGGAACTGTGGAGCGTCCCCAGACATGGAGTTCTCATCATCTGTAATATCAAACATGATAACAGAGCAATTTAAGGCTGGGGTCACACACACAGATATCTGGGCAGATATTGTTCACAGATCTCTGGTTGCAGTGAAATCATGGACACATGGTTCCATTTTGTGGCTGTGTACAAATGGAGCAATCTGTCCATGATTTCACTGCAACCAGAGATCTGTGAACAATATCTGCCCAGATATCTGTGTGTGTGACCCCAGCCTAAGAAAGGGAACACAACATAAGGAAAACACCTTGTGTGTATGAATGTCATGACGGCGTGAATGGTACGGTTAAAGGTTATGGTCGGCGCCTACCCTATGGTGAGGGCCCACTCTGGTTTGGGACATGAGTACAACACCAGTGGCCACATATTTTGAACATTATATAACCCTTGGCTTAGCATGGTAGGTATTTGTAACTTGAACACAAGAGCAGCCAGTAAGCATCAGGTGTTCGCACCATGGGGGCCAACACATAGCACGGAGATTAAGTGTTCTTTATTGTGATCAATGTGTAGCAAAATGGTATGTGTCACAGGTCACACATATGTGCTGCAAGGTGTCATGTGGGTGTTGAACATCGCAATAATATGTTGGTGTCACCTTTGTGGTCATGCCACAACTCTTTTTGCCACCACACAGGTCAAGGACCACTATAGCCATCACCATTTGGATGGCAAATGAGTGTTTTGTACATCTTCATGTTGCAGTGTAACCAACATGCAGATGCACATTGGTGACAGCTCCACATTGTGGCTTAGGCCACATTATGTGGCATGGCACAATACCACATGATGTTTGTGTAGTGTTTGGAGTATTTAGCTTGCCATGTGTGTGTTTGGCATTGCCACATACTCACCACGTAGCCTGGCAATCCTGGCACGAAGATCCACAATGCGCTCTGGGGACTTGTGCTTCAGGTCCGCTATTTTTTTCTGGATCTGCTTGCGGGTCCTCTCCACTCTCAGTTTCTGGAGCAGGACTCGCTGGATCCTTCTGAGTATGCTGCGCTTGCGCAGCCGTGGGTGTCGGTGACGTTGTTGATGTGGAGGGGATATATACAGTGGATAATGTTTGTCGTGACGCCACCAACGGGTTGTGGTCAGTAATCTGACCACCGTTGCAGCGCAGCTCTGCCAGGAGGATGGAGGGATGGATGGGCTGCAGCTGGATGGATGAGCCCGCCGCGGGTTGGGCTGCTCCTGGCAGGGTAAAAAATGTAACGCACAGTTCAGTATACCTGGAATCAGACACGGACACTGAAGCAGGGTTCACCGGGTTTACTCTCAAGTTCTTCCAAGTCACACAGTTCACGGTACAGTTCAGTTCTTAACAGCTTTACACAGTTAAATCCGGTAACACTTAACCCTCTGTAGCCAGGCTGTCGCTCTGAGATTCCTCACTCCTTCTATCTGTCCTTTCAGGCTTGTTCTCTCTTTACTCTGTCCTCCTGCGGATTGTATGGCGGCGGCTCGGCCCCTTGTATGTAGCTTCCCCCTATGTGTGTGTGGGCGGTAAGCCGATTCCTCGTGGTTGCTGCTGTGCCTCCAACCCTGGTAGTAGGAACTCCAACCTGGAATTAAAGCTCCCAGGCGGTTTGTCTGGGAAGCTGGTGTGGAACGTCAGTTCCCCTCAGAGCCGACACTCTGTATTTGCCTAGCCTGCAGTAACCCTATCTTCCAAGGTGTTACCAGGCTCCTTCTAACTCATGTGGATTCCAGTTACTTCATGGGAAATCTACCCGCCTGTAGTTGGTCGGGGCTTCTGTGTTCCTCGGACCCGGTGATACCGGTTCGGTCTCTGTCCTCACACTGTCCTGGGATGCCGGCTATGAACGAGCTTTCTCTCCATGGATCTGTGTCTCTTTGGATTCTGCGTCTCCAGGGAGCCCAACCCCACCAGGATGTGCCACTTTCTGCTTGTCTTTACCTCTCAGCCTACTCGGTTTTTTCTGCTCAGCCTTCTCCGGCCTACTACTACTACTACTCTTTTCCTCTATTTGTACTAGTCTACCACCTGACCTTCCTTCCCACCCACTTTCCTCTAATCCCCACCCCCCCTGCCCACCTAGAATCCCGGGCTCCGGGTTTGGTGCCTTCGGCACGTGTGTGGTCCGTGTGGACCCCTGTGGACCCATGCAGACATCCGTGATTCTGCATGGACCGTGTCTCCGTGTGGCGCACATACTTGTCCGTGTGCTCCACATGGCGACAAGTCCATTCTTTTGCGGAGCCACGGACCGTTTTTTTTGTCCAAACGTCCTGCACGTGGATGTTCACACTGTGACATCCGTGTGCACGGACCACGGACAAAAGGAAAAAGCTTCAAAATAAACAATTTCATACTCACCTCGCTCTAGCGGTGTCTGGTCCTCTCTCTTCCAGTGCCACTCATTAGGGCGCATGAATATTCACTTCACTGAGCCCAAGAGCGGACCAGAAGAGAGAGCAACTGTCAGCGCTGGAGCGAGGTGAGTATGCGGTGACAGGCTGTCCGTGTGCTATCCGTGGATGCACGGATAGCACACGGACAGCACTCATCGTGTCACATGGCCGTGACACATGGGTCTATGCCCTGCCCCCAAACGGCCTTGTTCTACACATCCATGTGCGGTCCGTGCTGACACATGCTGGAGGCTCGGACATACGGGGGCACATGTTTCCCTATGGTCAAATTCACACTTCCGTTTTTCGGCATGGATCGTGTGTCCTTGTGGAGCACATGAGTGTCCGTGTGCTCCACACAGCGACAAGTCCTTTTTTTTGCGGACACACGGACCGCTTTTTCCGTGAAACGTCCATGCACACAAATGTCATCCGTGTGACATCCGTGTGCACGGACCACGGACGAAAGTGACAACCCTAAAAATAACGAATTTCATACTCACCTTACTCCAGCGCTGACAGCTCCTCTCTCTTCCGATGCCGCTCATTAGGCTCATGAATATTCACTTCACTGAGCCTGACAGCGGCCCAGAAGTGAGAGGAACTGTCAGCGCTGGAGCGAGGCGAGTATGTAATGACATGCTGTCCGTGTGCTATCCATGGATCCACGGTTAGCACACTGACAGCACCCATCGTGTCACACGTCCGTGACACATAAGTCTATACCCCGCCCCCAAACAGCTTGGTCCACATGTCCGTGGTGACACGGATGTGTGAAACCGGCCCTAGGCCTCTTTCACACATCCGTGCCTCCGGCACGTGTGCGGTCCATACGGACACATGCTGGAGGCACGGACATACGGGGACACACGATCCCCTATGGACCCATGCACATGTCCATGATTCCGCACGGATCGTGTCTCCGTGTGGAGAGCATGCGTGTCCATGTGCTCCACACGGCGACTTGTCCGTTTTTCTGCAGAGCCTAGGACCGCTTTTTTGTCAAAATGTCCTGCACACGGATGTTCACACTGTGGCATCCATGTGCACGGACCACGGACAAAACCAAAAAGCCCGAAAATAAAGAATTTTATACTCCCCTCGCTCCAGCGGTGTCTGTTCCTCTCACTTCCGGTGCCGCTCATTAGGGCTCATGAATATTCACTTCACTGAGCCCAAGAGCGGACCGGAAGAGAGAGAAGCAGCGGCGCTGCAGGGAGGTAAGTATGTGGGTGACAGGCTGTCCGTGTGCTATCCACAGCCCCACGGATAGCACATGGACTGCACACGTTGTGTCACACGTCCATGACACGTGTGCACGCCCCGCCCCCAAATGGCCTTGTTTCACACGTCCATGATGACATGGATGTGTGAAAGAGGCCTAAGTCTTAATTCACACATCCATGCCTCCGCAATGTGTGCGGTCTGTCTGGACACATGTCAGACCAGAGGCATGGACATACGGGGACACATGATCCCCTATGGCCCCCTTTATATGTCTGTAATTCAGCACAGACCATGTTGCCGTGTGGAGCAGATGCGTGTCCGTGTGCTCCAATGGAGACATGTCAGTTTTTTTGTGGACCCATGGACCACTTTTGGGCGAAAAATTCCATGCACATGGATGTCATCCATGTGACATCCCTGTGCATGGACAAAAGTAATAAACTTAAAAATAAAGAGAGTCATACTCACCTCACTCCAGCACTGACAGTGTCTCTCACTTTCAGTGCCGCTCATTAGGCTCATGAACATTCACTTCACTGTGCCCAACAGCGGACCTGAAGTGTGGGGAGCAGCGACACTGGAGGAAGGTGAGTATGTGAGGGCAGGCTGTCCTTGTGCTATCTATGGATAGCACACATGTGTCACACATCTGCCTGGGGCCCCTGTGTGCTACCATAGGCCCTGTGTATTACCTTGGGCCCCTGTATGCTGCTTGGGCCCCCCATGCACTGCCTGGGGCCCCTGTGCACTGCCTGGGGTCCTGTGCACTGCCAGGAGCCCCTGTGTGCTGCTTGGGGCCCCTGTGCACTGCCTGGGGTCCCCATGCACTGCCTGGGGGGCTGTGTGCTGCCTGTGGCCCCTGTACACTGCCAGGAACCCCTGTATGTTGGCTTGGCTACTGTGTGCTGCCTGTGGCCCCCGTGCACTGCCTGCAGCCCCTTCGTGCTGTCTGAGGCCCTGTGCACTGCCTGAGGGCCCTGTATGCTGCTTGAGGCCCCTGTGCATTGTCTGTGGCCCCTGTGTGCTGCCTGGCACCCCTCTGTGTTGCCTTGGGCCCTGTGTGCTGCCTGGCGCCCCTGTATTTTGCTTAGGGCCCCTGTGTGCTGCCTTGGTCCCTGTGCATTGCCTTGGGCCCTATGCACTGCCTGGGTCCCTGTGCATTACCTTAGGCCCCTGTTCACTGCATGAGGCCCCTGTCTGCTGCCTGGGGACCTGTACACTGACTGGTGCCCCTGTGTGCTGCTTGGGGCCCTGATGCACTGCCTGTGGCCCTGTGTGCTGCCTAGAACCCCTGTGTGTTACCAGGGGCCCCTGTATGGTGCCTGAAAAAGGCCTCAAACATAGTTAATTTATTTTGGCACACTATAGGTTAATGTCAGTTCTTACTGCTATCAAGTTCATTTAGTGATCTGCTCAGGTGTGACCGCTCCCATCTCCTTCAAACAGTCACATGACCCATCAGCTAGTATTGCTGTGTGAATTTCATTCTTTGCAAGGTGCTTGGGTGGAAGGAGCTCTTGGTGAGCTATCTGGTGCCAAACTGTCCTGTGGCTGAAAACATGGTCAAAACTGTGAAGCTGCTGCTTATCCTTTTAAAAGGAACCCGACCCCTCATAATCACCCCCAAGCCTCTGAATACCTGTCTCTGCACCCTCACAAATCATTTTCAACATTCCTGTGTGTTGGAAATGCTCCCTATAAAAGAGGAAATCTAGCCTATCATACTTACTGAAAGTACGACTTCTGCTCCCTGAATAAGTCGCCTATCATACTTACTGAAAGTGCGACTTCTGCTCCCTGAATAAGTCTCACAGAGCGTTCACTGCCTGCCTTAGCCGCGCATTATCATGCCCCGATGGGTGTGATAAGAAATCCAAGTCCTCCTCGCCCTGCTGTATGGGCGTAATAGCTGCTTTGACTCAATTAGCGTCATATCCGGGCAAGATGTACCGCCGACCTCACCATGCGCGTTGCGCATGCGGCGCAGGTTTTGCTTTATGGCCGGGAGCGCAATGCGTACGACGACTGGATGTGACACAAATAGCGTCACACCGGCTATTATGCCCATACAGCAGCGCGAGGAGGACCTGGATTTCTTATCACGCCCATCGGGGCGTGATAATGAGCGGCTCAGACTGGCTTAGGAGCGCACAGGGAATGCCCGGTGCGACTTATTCAGGGAGCAGAAGTCGCACTTTCAGTAAGTATAAAAGGCTAGATTTCATCTTTTATAGGGAGCATTTCCAACACAAGAGGAATGTTGGAAATGATTTGTGAGGGTGCAGGGACAGGTATTCAGAGGCTTGGGGGTCATTATGAGGGGTCAGGTTCCGTTTAAGTATTCCACTGTTTGTCTTTTCTTTTCTTCTTGTTGTATTATTTCAGTGGTGAGACTAGTGTTTTCGCTATCCAGATCCCTACTTATGGATAAGGGCCGCTTTACACACCCCATTTTCTGTGTCCAACTTCTGAACAGATCTCAGGTTGCAGTGAAATCATGGACACATTGCTCCATTTGTACACAGCCACAAAATGGAGCAATGTGTCCGTGATTTCACTGCAACCAGAGATCTGTTCAGAAGTTGGACGCGGAAGTTGGTGTGTGTAAAGCGGCCCTAAGAGCAGGGCAATTTAGGGCCTAGGTATCCAGCTCAGTGATGGAGTGAAATAATTCATATAAGTACATCCTCAAGTGAGTGTATGAGGTGTCCATTTTCCCATTCCCTATTGACAGGCCCTGCCATTGTTATTGTTTCCCTGGTGTTCCCATGTGTGTTGGGTTATGCAACACTGGTATGCTGTGTATTTTGACATATGCCAGCCTGTGTGTGATGTAATCACTATATATGATATATATACAACTTTTTTTTTCTTTTCTGTTTTTGGCATGAGGGCTGGGCTCTAGGGTTAAATTTGTGTTTTAAAAGCCAGTCCTCGATTTTGGTGAAAACCAGACAAAAATGTACACTGCAACTTTTCAGTGTGTGGTGTTTTTTTTTCTTTTCTTCCATGGGTGGTTAATATTTTTGTTTCCAAATGTTGAAGACATGTCCAGTTGACAACTGCAAGGAGCCTCCCTGGCATGCAAACTCTTAATCTTTTTATGTTAAAAAGACATATGGGAAGTTATAATAAACTGAAAATGGCGGTGTTCCCTATAGGACAATGTAACCAAGAAGTTAGTACCAATCGTATATAAGGCCTCATTACTTAAAGTGTAAATGTCATTTCACTGAAGAGAAAAAAAAACAAACAATAGTGCACTGATTGTTAATGATGGGTCACATAGAAGCTAAGACCATGCTTTTTTGTGCCATATAACTTATTTTCTCAACTTTTTTGTGATATTTAAAAAACAGTCCATTTGGACTCTGTGGGAGTGGCCAGCATCTGTCAGCAGTGCGTGGGCATGGCCAGCATCTTCCAGCTGTGTAATTTCCACAGCGCTGCTATCAGTATGTCTCTGTTCAGGTATGCATCTGCGTCTCAGACACAAGCGGCCTGAACACTATTGTGAAACCGACCTATCACACTGATAAAACTGTCTCTGTCTGTGTATAAAAACTATGGGGATCATCACAATGGAGGGAAGAGTATCCAGGGTGCAGCTTTGTGTATGTGAGGTCTGTAATCTGAGCTTTTACCACAGTGTGTTACATGTAGCCTGAGCAGAGCATTCAGTCCATGGAAGTTGATTTGTTCATCAGCACTGGATTGGATGAGTATTACCAAAAATCTTACTGACACTTTATTGATGTGCATGATGTGATTTGTGCAGTAGTAATAGTACAGTTTGTGCTGTGAGTATCTTGTAATTACATCCACTGTACTTGGTTCATGTGACATCTGTGCTCTTGTGTAATGCGTGACCACTGTGTCATGTATGACCCGTGTGGTCTGTGTGATGTATGACCTGTGTTACCAGTGTGTCATGCATGACCTGTGTGCCATGCATGACCTGTGTGGTCTGTGTGATGTATGACCTACTTGTGATGTATGACCTGTGAGGTATGACCTGTGTAACATGTGTGTGATGTGTGACCTGTGTGTGATGTATGAACTGTGTGTGATGTATGAACTGTGTGACCTGTGTGTGATGTATGAACTGTGTGACCTGTGTGTCATGTATGAACTGTGTGACCTGTGTTTGATGTGTGACCTGTGTTTGATGTGTGACCTGTGTTTGGTGTGACGTGTTGTGTGATGTGTGACCTGTGTAACTTGTGTGTGAAGTATGACCTGTGTGACCTGTGTGTGATGTATGACCTGTGTTACCAGTGTGTCATGCATGACCTTCCATGCATGACTGTGTGGTCTGTGTGATGTATGACCTACTTGTGATGTATGACCTGTGAGGTCTGTGTGTGATGTATGACCTGTGTAACCATGTCATGCGTGGCCAGTGTGTCATGTGTGGCCAGTGTGGCATGCTTGACATGTATGACATGTGTGGTCTGTGTGTGATGTATGACCTGTGTGGTCTGTGTGTGATGAGTGACCTGTGTGTGATTTGACTTGTGATGATGTGGACCTGTGAGTGATGTGTGACCTGTGAGTGATGTGTGACCTGTGAGTGATGTGTGACCTGTGAGTGATGTGTGACCTGTGAGTGATGTATTGACTGTGACCTGTGTGTGATGTATTGACTGTGACCTATGTGTGACCTGTGTGTGGACCTGTGTGTGATGCGTGACCTGTGTGTGATGTATGAACTGTGTGACCTGTGTGTGAAGTATGACCTATGTGTGACCTGTGTCTGATGTGTGACCTGTGTCTTGATGTGTGACCTGTGTTGATGTGTGACCTGTGTGTGTATGATGTGTGACCTTTTTTGTGTGTGACTGTATTGAATGTGTGACCTGTGTTTGATGTGTGACCTGTGTTTGATGTGTGACCTGTGTTTGATGTGTGACCTGTGTTTGTTGTGTGACCTGTGAGTGATGTATGAACTGTGTGACCTGTGTGTGGTTTATGACCTGTGTTTGATGTATGACATGTGTGACCTGTGTTTGATTTGAGACCTGTGTTTGATGTTGTGACCTGTGTTTGATGTGTGACCTGTGTTTGATGTGTGACCTGTGTTTGATGTGTGACCTGTGTTTGATGTGTGACCTGTGTTTGATGTGTGACCTGTGTTTGTTGTGTGACCTGTGAGTGATGTATGAACTGTGTGACCTGTGTGTGGTTTATGACCTGTGTTTGATGTATGACATGTGTGACCTGTGTTGATTGAGACCTTTTTGATTTGTACCTGTGTTTGATGTGTGACCTGTGTTTGATGTGTGACCTGTGTTTGATGTGTGACCTGTGTTTGATGTTACCTTGTTTGATGTGTGACCTGTGTTTGATGTGTGACCTGTGTTGATGTTGACCTGTGTTTGGTGTGACCTGTGTTTGATGTGTGACCTGTGTTTGATGTGTGACCTGTGTTTGATTGTGACTTGTTTGATGTTGACCTGTGTTTGATGTGTGACCTGTGAGTGATGTATGAACTGTGTGACCTGTGTGTGATGTGTCACACATCACACACAGGTCACATAGTTCATACATCACACACAGGTCACACTTCACACACAGGTCACACTTCACACACAAGTCACACAGTTCATACATCACTCACAGGTCACACATCAAACACAGGTCACACATCACACACAGGTCACACATCATGTGTGACCTGTGTGTGGTGTATGACATGTTTGATGTGTGACCTGTGTGATGTGTGACCTGTGTGATGTATGAACTGTGTAACCTGTGTGTAGTGTATGACATGTTTGATGTATGACCTGTGTGTGATGTGTGAACTGTGTGACCTGTGTGTGGTGTATGACCTGTGTGTGGTGTGTGACCTGTGTGTGATGTGTGACCTGTGTGTGATGTATGACCTGACCCATACACAACACACACATCACACCCATACATGATATATGTACACAAATATATGCTCACTGTCTCCTTCATCATGGTGTACCCAGTGGCAGTAGTGGGGGAGGCCAGATGTAATCATCAGCAGTGACTGTAAATACAGGAGGCCTCCTGCTCCTTCTCTCTCTTTTCCCTACTCCTAGCTGATAAGGTCCCGACATTGCAGGATGGAGGGGGCTCCTGGGCCTGCTCTTCTCTCTTCAGTGTCGGCAGCAGCTCTTGGACCCCACAGTCTTGGCCCCGTACAACTGCTATCACTGTTCCAAACCCCGCACCTCCCTCACAGTAATGCTGTGCAGTCCTGCGGCACAAGTATGGATGATTCCTCGGCCATAGCTGAAGAGAGGAGAGGTGAGGAGCAGCTGCCGAGGTGATCACAGTCGCCACCAGTCAGAGCTGTCAGGCAAACCCTGCGTGTGTGCAGATCAGTTTACACTGTAGCTGACGGAGCTCAGCCCTGTGCTGTAACCTGAGACACTTCACCTCATGAGCTGCAGCCAGGAGCTCGCAGTATGTAGGCCACGCCCCCTCCCTTCTGAGGCCGTATTCACTGTGCAGACGGCTTTCACAGGAAGAGTTGCACACACACAGTGCAGTTGGGGCACTCTGTAGAAGATTTTGGAATGGTTTGCAACAAGAATTTTCTAATTAAGTATATTAGAAAGTTTATTAAAATCTCTTGCTCTACTTTATAATGAAAAAAAAATTAATCGGTAGTTACGCTTTAAATCTCAGGCTATAAAAATATGATTATTTGATGCCTGTGAATAAAGTAAGGCCTCTTACATGGAGGTTCTTGCTTTTATTGTCTGCCTGTTGTGTGGCCACAATTAACATTTCTGCAGCTAATTGAGATGTATACACCATGCATATATTACAACCATGAGTTTTGTGCAGTTTGGTAAAATCACACCTGCGTTCCCCACTGGTGCACACCCATTGCCTGCCATGTGTGATTTGTACACATGCAGATGCTTGCATACAAATCATACATTCTCGTCCACACCATGAATGTGAGAATGTATGATTTATACACATGCGGGCAATGGGTGTGCACGGCAATCCGCACCCAAGCGCATATACACGTGTCCCCATGTTAAACATAGGGACGCGCGGTGTATGCGCTCGGCTTGCGTTCGCCTGCTGCAATACGCTGCGGTGTGAAACGCAAGTGTGAAGCCAGCCTTTGTCCTTTGCGTATATCATCTTTAATTTGTAGGCCTTTCCAATGCTTGAAGTTGGATAATGTGGTCTTTATCCACCTTTTCTTGGTTGATCGAATCACATAGCCATTCAAATAGGCTTCCTTGGGGATATTGCTTGATATAATTTTTATTTTTTTGTTGTTTTTAAATTAGTGTATATAGCAAAAATAAAATATTCATGAGTTGCCTTACAAAGAATAGAATGCTGGCAACTAGTCAGATTTTTAGCTAAAAATATATATATATATATATATATATATATTTTTAATTTATTTATTTTTTTCCCCAGCAATATTCTACCATTACGTTGATGGCCCTTTTCACCTGGAAATATATAATTGGACTCAACCTCGAATGGAGAAATAACAAATACAGCATGAATTATGAAACTTTAACAAGACCTGGACTTGAGTCATTGATATGCCGCAAAATTAAAGTGAGGAAAATTTTCTTTCTTGGGAGTTCCTGGATGTCCACTCACATACTTAAAGTACTTCATGGCCTTTTGTGCTTTTTATTTTTTTCTCCTTTTTTTTAACCACCAGCTTCTCCTCCGTTTAAGCACTCCATGGTAATCACAAACTATGGGTCCCTGTTTACCACCATGTGTTGTGTGCAGTTTGGCCCTTGTATATATTTCATTTAATTTGTTGGACAATGTGGTCTGTATCCACCTTTTCTTGGTCGGTCTAATCACATAGCCATTCAAATCATCTTCCTTGAGAATATTGTTTGATATGATCTTCTTTATTTTAAAAGAAGAAAAAAAATTATAAAAAAATATTAGTAGTATTAGTAGCTTTTTCAATTTTATTTTTTTGCGAAGTTAAGGTTCACACAGTGCTTGTTCATGAAGTATAGAAACCTTGACTCGTCTTCAACATTTTGTTCATATCTTTCCAGCCAACAATGGGTCTGCAAATAATAAGAAAGAACAATAATTTTGGACCAGACCAAAGATGTAAATCATAAAAACCTGGATTTTGATCCTCTTGTCAGCAGTCCATTTCTAGCTTGGGATTCTACAAATTTCTAGGAAGAAAACAGGTCAGACTTGAAATAAATTACAATTTTGACTAAGAAAACAAATTTATATTGATTTTTAATGTATATTATAATTTTATATGTTGAGGGAGAGACTTGCACTCACTCGGACCTCAGCCTGTCATCTGTTTGGCTGGGATTCTCCTCACTTTCTCCTGTCTTTGGTTGTTGATCGGCTTAATCAGAGGATGTAGGGTCTCCTGTATCTGCAAAATTCTCCAATTCAGGAATTAGTATGGCTGTGTGTGTGGAGCCCTCTGGGATGGGGTACTCTGTACCAGACCGGGGTACTGCTGGGAATGTCACGGCGGTCTTGGTCCGGACCGTGTCCTGGGTTCTGCAATGAATGGGGGGGATATTTACAGGGGAGTTTGTCGTGATGCCACCCACAGGTTGTAGTCAGTGAGGGGACCACCGCTGCAGTGTACTTCTGTCAGGAGGATGGATGGATGCTGCAGCCAGGTGGATGAGCCTGCCGCGGTTTGGGACGGCTCTTGACAGGGTAAAATAGTGGATTAACAGTTCTGTATACCTGGAATAAGACACGGACACTGAAGCAGGGTTCACCGGGTTTACTTTCCAATTCTTTCAAGTCACACAGTGCACTGTACAGTTCAGTTCTTAACAGTTTTACACAGTTTACCCCAGTACACTTGAACCCTCTGCAGCCAGGTTGTCACTCAGAGATCCCTCACTCTTTCTATGTGTCCTTTCAGGCTAATTCTCTCTCTCTTCCTCTGGGTGGATTGCAGAGTGGCAGCTCGGTCCCTTAATGTAGTTTCCCCTATGTGTATGGGCGGTAAGCCGGGTCCTCTTGGTTGCAGCTGTGCCCCCAACCCTGTGGTGGGAACACGGATCTGGAATTTGTGTTCCCCGTCAGTTTGTCTGGGGAGCCGGTGTGAATCTTCAGTCCCCCTCAGAGCCGACACTCTGGTCCCAGCTAGCCTTGGGGGTCCCTATCTTTCAAGAGATCACCGGGCTCTTTTCTACCCGTGTAACTTCCCAGGTATGTCAGGAGAGTCTGTCCTGTCAGTTATTTGTCAGCGCTACCGTCTTCCTCTGACCCGGTGGCACCGGTCCGGTCTCTGTTGTTCCTATCTTTTCTGGTCTTGGCTGCTCGGCACTCGCCTACTGGCTAACTACTTCCTGTTTCTCCCTTATATACTGGTTCATTACCATGACTACGCTTCACCCACTTATAACTGGCCCTACTACCCCTTGCCTGCCTAGAGTCCCAGGCTCTGGGTTGGGTCTTATGTCAGTGGATGTGTGTTTTGAAGGCATTTGCTATAGCAACTGACACTATCTCCTGGCTGCAGTTCCTACCTGTGGCCACCCTGGTCGCAGGGGCACCACATTCCCCCGGAGTTAAACCAGCGTGTCCTCACACCGTCCGGTATGGATCCTCCTGAAAAACATTTTTATCTTGCAAACATTAACATCAAGCATATTTGTCATCCTGTTATGGAGGTACGGATCTTAAAACGTTACATTTAAATATTAATATAAATAACACCTAACATACATTACTTAAAAAAAAAAAAATTAAAAGGTCTTTCTAAAAAGTGCCAAAGTTTCTAAAAAAGTGTAATGTGGTCTTAAAACCAATGGTCGCAGGGGCGCCATATGTGCTGCTATGCCAGTTGATGTAAATGGCTTCTCATCTTCAACAGTCCTGTAAATTATAGATAGGAGTCGCAGCGCAAGTAGGAATGCCCTGCCAAAGCTGTGTGCCCCCCAGAGTTGTGTGTTTCTAGGGAAATTTATTTTTCCTTGTAAATTAGTGTATAGAGCGAACATAAAATATTCATGAATCACATCACAAAGAATACAATGTTGTCAACTAGTCAGATTAACTTCTGCAAGTCAGTATGCCCTGGCAAAGTTGTGTGCCCCCTACAGTTGTGTGTTTCTGGGGCACTTTTTTTTTCATCCTTCTTTATGGTTGCAATGGAAGGAGAATCTAGGGCATTTAGTAGGAGAAATATTAATATGCACAGGCTGTAAAGTTATAGGATTTGCTGTTATGTGACACTGACAAATATTGTTTGTTGTTTTTTCTTGGGGGGGGGGGAGGGCAATTACAAATTTTACTATGGGGACAAATGATTTTTATGTACACCCCAGTCATGTATAATGTGATATAGGCAGCTGATACCTGTGAATGAAAACATTTTGTTATTATTGGTAATTGCTTCGTAGATAAGGCAAAGAGGGCCTCACTTGCCATGCTTCTCCTGGAAGCACTCTATGTCTTTGGAGTTAATGATCCGTTGTCCCTTAGAGGACACAAAGAATTCATGCATTCATGTTTCTATCCTTGGGCTGCTTAGTCAGTCTTTTATTTTCTCAAAGTATGTATGACAATTACCGTATATACTCGTGTATAAGCCGACCCGTGTATAAGCCGACCCCCCTACTTTTGCCCCAAAAATCTGGAAAAACCTATTGACTCGTGTATAAGCCGAGGGTGGACCTCAGCAGAGGTATACAGCCCCCAGCAGTGTGGTATAGAGGCCCCCCCCAGTGGTATACAGGCCTCCCCAGTGGTAGTATACAGCAGCCCCAGTGGTAGTATACAGCAGCCCCAGTGGTAGTATACAGCAACAGCCCCAGTGCTGTATACAGCAGCAGCCCCAGTAGTATATACAGCCCCAGTGGTAGTATACAGGCAGCCCCAGTAGTATATACAGCCCCAGTGGTAGTATACAGGCAGCCCCAGTAGTATATACAGCAACCCCAGTGGTATACAGCAGCCTCCTCAGTGGTATATACAGACCCCACCAGTATATACAGCAGCCCCAGTGGTATATACAGAAGCCCCAGTGGTATATACAGCAGCCCCAGTGGTATATACAGCAGCCCCAGTGGTATATACAGCAGCCCCAGTGGTATACAGGCCTCAGCAGTATATACAGCAGCCCCCAGGGGTTATACAGCACCCCCCAGGGGTTATACAGCGGCCCCCAGGGGGTACCCAGCGGCCCCCAAGGGGTACCCAGCAGCCCCCTGGGGGTACCAACAGCCCCCTGGGGGTACCCAACAGCCCCCAGAGGGTACCCAACAGCCCCCTGGGGGTACCAACAGCCCCCAGGGGGTACCAACAGCCCCCAGGGGTACCCAGCAGCCCCCTGGGGGTACCAACAGCCCCCAGGGGGTACCCAGCAGCCCCCAGGGGGTACCCAGCAGCCCCCTGGGGGTACCAACAGCCCCCAGGGGGTACCAACAGCCCCCAGGGGGTACCCAGCAGCCCCCTGGGGGTAAAAACAGCCCCCTGGGGGTACCAAGCAGCCCCCAGGGGGTACCCAGCAGCCCCCTGGGGGTACCAACAGCCCCCAAATGCTGGCACTCACCCCCCCTTGTAAGGCCCCCCCCATCGCTGCTTATACATTACCATCCCGGTGTTCTGATCCGCGCCGCTCCTCGCTGCTTCTTCATGCTCCGTCCTCGCTGACTGCATCCGGGATCTCCATTCTCCGGCCGTCGCGCGATGACGTCATATCGCTGCGACAGCCGGAGAAAAGATCCCCGGATGCAGCCAGCGAGGACGGAGCATGAAGAAGCAGCGCGGATCAGAACACCGGGATGGTAATGTATAAGCAGCGATGGGGGGGCCTTACAAGGGGGGGTGAGTGCCAGCTTTTGGGGGGAATATATGAACTGCTTCCCCCTGCGCTGATTGACAGGGGGAAGCAGTGCATATATAATGAGCGGCCCCACGTGATGGGGCCGCTCATACAGCAGCCTCCCCCCGCCTCCTCCAGCCTCCACAGCCCCGGCCCCACAGCCCCCACCACAGCACAATACCGTAGTGACTCGTGTATAAGCCGAGGGGGAGACTTTTCAGCCCAAATTTTGGGCTGAAAAACTCGGCTTATACACGAGTATATACGGTATGTCAAAGGGGAAACATTGTGTTAAAGAATTGTGTTGTAACACTTACCTACTCATCCTCATCCTGCAGTATAAAAATATTTTTGTCTTACAATTGACTACCTGTCCTTTAATCAACCTCTGCTTCCGCTGAATACATTCTTACCCATAAGAGTAAGGACATACTAAATGGTGAAGCAACTTATCTGTCTAGTAAATCAACGTGGTATAAGGCTGACAAATATTAAGCTAACAATAATGAAAAAAATACTTATTGAGGAATCACATCCCAATCTGACAACTAGACGGATTTCAAAATAAAAATAAAACCTGTTTTACCTATAAGAGTAAGGACATACAAAGAGCATACTATGGTGAAGTAATATGCCAAGTTGTTTAATTAGAAGAAACCCACCATGATATTTTGAACCTCAGATGGCTAACATAGATGCTTAAAGATGAGAACGGACTCAAGGTGGTAACAGGTCAGGTTCTTCTCCCCATCACCAAACTCCATACCCAATTGTGATAGCAAATTTCAGGTGTATTTTCTTTTCCATGACCTATAGAGTCTTTTCAAAGGAATGAACTGTCATTGGTAGTCCTCAGAGTAAAAAAAAGTGTTAAAACTTACAGGTGACCAATTTGCTTTCTAAATGTTTCTTTATTTGTCTTTACAAATTCAAGTGCACAAACACTTTTGGTAGGTTTAAGTCATTTTAAAAAGTCCAGTGATCTCATCTGGGTTTAAAAAAAGTAGAGGAAGCAGGGAATGTTCTGTAAGGACTCGAGCTTTAAAGCTAACATCTTTCGGAGAGAGTATCTGGTTTACAAAAACCTGTCAAATGATGTCCACAGGTTTCCCTGCCCAATGTCGTGCACTAAGCGATCCAGGGCAGAGATACCTGCAGACACCATGCACAGGTTACTGCAGGCTGGAAACTATAACAACTGTCACTGTAGTGATGTGTCTGGGGTTTCCTGACCTATCCCTGCCCACAGTGATGACATGCAAGATGTACCCAGTTTTCCCCAGCAGTCTGCATTACTAATTGCCAGTGGGCAGGGAAATCTGGGGATACCCTGTCATATCGCTAATATCAGTGAGCACACAAGATAAAGTGCAGGAAGGAAGCCTCCTGATGATCTTGGCAAAAGTGAAACACATCAAGGCATAAAGGAGCGCTGACCATGCAAATGGCAATAAAGCTAAGTGCTGCAATGCTATAATATCCCATATTGTTACATGCCATAGGTCCACAGGTTGGGGCTTGCGAGTGTAGGGACAGGCTTAGGCATGAGCCGTCTGGAGTGGGGGCACCGTATCGTACATGCAGGGTGCTGACCCCCCCACTGTAAGGCAGGGCTGTATAATCAGGGTGAGCCATTCCATTTTTTTAACTAGTTGTGTTTTCTCCTGATCTAAACTCTGTAGTCCTTTGCACTGTTTTCCTACTTATAGGGACAGTACAGGGCTTATACATAGGAAAAGCCGTCGTGGAGTGGGGGCACCATATCGCTGACCAGGGTGCCGACCCCTGCTGTTAGGTAGAGGTGAGGAGGGAGAATAGTATACAGGGCCTATATCTCCATTTCCTCCCTTTCTCAACGTACACTTTAAAAGCAAAAGGTTTTCTTTGTTACTTTGCAGTTACATATAAAAACTTTTTACTTGTTGCTTTTTTTTCTGAGGCCCTGTCATTACTGAGGGTGGGGACAGCATAGGAATGCAGTGCCACTGGTAGGGGAATTGCCAGGCTATCTCCTCCGATGATGATTGGGGTGTCCCACGGCTTCCTTACTTACAGCAAGCAGAAAATCCTGGGCGACATCACTTGCAGCAATGGTGAGCCAAGCATGTTGCTCAAGTACTGCTATTGTTCGATCAATTAGCAAGCAGTGACAAGCATGCTCAGTCATACCTAATGGTGGGCAGGAACACAGGGAACACCCCTGCAATGTGTGGTTATTCCTGGGATGTCCTTGCCCATCCATATAAGATGGGTCTCTACACCCACATTTACAACATGCAAGTATGTCCTTGCCCATCTCCATGCAGCGACGCATGCTTTAGGGTGGGAAACTCTGGGGACACCCCCACATGCATCACTGTTGGTGGGGACAACCAGACAGGTGTCACTGCTGCAGGTGTGTGGGGAGTCTTCCCATTATTTCCCTGCATTATCCTGGATGCTAATTTGCAGCATCTGCGTTTAGGATAGTGTATTTTCCTAACAAGAATGCATGTTGTGACAGCCTCCAAGATGTATCATCAGTAGCAATAGATATATTCAGATGCTGAGCATGCCCAAATATAGCTGACAGCAGTACACACCATCACTATACAAGAGGCAAAAAATTGTCAAACACTTTATTAATGAAACAAATTAGACTTATGCCAAAAATAACAATGTAAGGAAACTTATATGGGAGCTTGGCAGAGGGTACACGTATCTTTGCCAGCATTCAACCAGTTGGGGGGGGGGGGGGAGAGGAAAAAAATATTGAACAGTGCAGTATACTATAAAAAGTGCCTTTTCACAAGGTGATTAGCAGTTGCTAAGTCGCTCAAACGAGCCCTTTTGACCAAATCTTGGTCACTGTAAAAAAGCCTACTGCCAGGGTGCTGACCAAGAAGCTCATTGGCACTTTTTTTTTTTTAAGTTAAAACCACACTGACAATCTAATTTTGTAAATGTAGAGATCAATTGCATCAGATCGGTCAGGTGTGTGATAGCTTGACAAATTATCCCATGTAAAATAATTCTTACTGTGTAGCTTTGTGCTTACTTACACTTTCAACTTCACTGCTTCTGCTTGAGCTTGTAGGGCATCCCTTAATTTCCTCAACAGCAAGTAGTGGTTCACATCTTTGACCTACAAAAAGAGGTGTCTAATTAAAGGACTGTGCATTTGTGCTGCGTTAGTAATCCATTTTTGGTGCTTTTTTTTGGTCAGTCACTGCATTTGCCAGCAAAGTGAATGTAGCTTTTAAATGCTATTCTGACATTAGTGTGTTATACTGCTGCATTGGTGGTGCACAAAGCGCATCCAGAAAATGAGCATGTCATTTATTGCTCTTTTCTGCAGCACTTTAGTCATCAGCTCCATTCTAATCCAAAAAATAGTATCACAAATGGATCGGTATTCAGTCCATTTTGTTTTTCTTTGTTTGTTTTTTTTTTCCTGCAAAAAGAACCATTTTGGCTGCAGAAAATGCACATTCAATTAGGTATTTTTTTTATAGTGTGAATAGAGGAGAAATGTGAATGTGGGCAGGAACTTACTTGCAAGAAAAATATTTCCTCCTTTCCCTCCATCTTGGTTTGCTTCTCTACCCATTTGCTCACTCTCCTCACTCTCTGTCTGCACCTTTTTTTCCTGGAGTCTCCTCTTTTAGAAAAGCAGCTGGAATCCCTAAATATCAAAATGTTAGTGAATATTTATTTTTGGTTTGCATCACAACCTCATGTGTAGGACTCCTCCTACCTCTCTTCTGGCTCACAGGAATCGCAGACTCCTGAGATGAAGTTGCCGAATCCTAGAGTGGCAATGAGTCTATCTATACACTTTAATTCGGAATTAGCAGATTTATTCCATCAGATCCTTTATCTTCTCAGTTAGTGCTGAGTGTATACTTGGATATTCCCTGCACACTAACTTGTAAAGAAATCTAGCATGTCATTTTGCACACTCAGTTAAAAAATATCAATTTTACAGTAGGTGTATTATATCAGCATATGTGCAATCGTGTCTCCTACTATACAGCACTAAAAAAAGGATTATAAAGTTATCCCATGTACTAAACTGTTGCAGTCACACACTGTGTACTTAGAAAAATGGTTAAGTCACCCCTCTAAGCAGGCCAACAAACTGGAGAAAATAATTTGAACTTAGCATTTTACTAGGTGAAAGGCCAGTAAGTGCAGGAAACTGGAACAGCATTTATAGACATGCTTCACAGGCATGTCCTCTTCTCCACCTACTCCCCTCTCATGATTGGCTGTTCTGACTGCTACTTGAGTTTAATGACACACCCCTTAAAAAAATTCTAACTAACTTTATTGACATCAATGCTCATTACTCAAAGGGACTGTCAAATTCCTTTTAAAAAGTCAAGTGATCTCATCTGGGTTTAAAAATTGAAGAAGCAATGCATTGTACGTCTTTATCAAGTACATGCAAACTGATAAAATCAATTTAATGAATATTCTAAAGAAAACCAAAATCTGCAATAATTTGTAAGTTATTTTGATGGGTTTTTTTCAAGGCCCTTTACCCCCTTTTTAATAGTTAATTGGACTGATTTAAAGATGGCGGGCACATGTTGGCCATGTGTGATTTGTCCACTGTCAAACCTTTTGCCATAATAAGCCATATTTTGCATCAGTTAGCCAATGATCATCTTGGGAACATGATTTTAATGCCAAATGGGCTATTGTCTGGCTCAATTTAGAGTTAGCTGACTCATTTTTTGGTCAAACTGGACAAAATCATACACTGTTCTTGAACAAGCGAGTGCACATACGGTTTAGCTCAAATCTGATGGGTTTTATAGCATATTACACAAATTGTTGCAAAGCACAAAAATAGCATTGGATTTTAACACTTGTATGCCAATAGTGGTGCACAAATCTGATTTTTTACAACAAATACACAGCTGAGGAGACACTTTAGATTTCTAATAGGCAAGTCTCATGATTGGAATATATATTTATTTTAAAGATGAGGGCTGGCTCTTGGGAAATTTTTGACAACCAATAGCCAGACCTCATTTTGGTCAAGACCGGACAAAAACGTACACAGTATTTGAAAGAGCAAGTACACATACAGTGTAGCGCAAGTCAGTATGTTTTTATTGCATACTACACATTGTGGCAATATCGTGTCAATAACACATGCGGTTTTATTATCATATGCATGTTCCTAGATCTTGCACAAATCTGATTATTTGCAAGAATTATGCAGATTGACAAAATACCATGCAAAAAATGCATGTGGTGTTCACCACACAAATGCTCATACAGTTTTGCACATGACCGTCACTCATTTTTCAGTCAAAACGGAGCAAGAGCGAGCAAGTATATATACAGTTTAAAGCCTTTTCACTCCAAATCTTGAAAGATACAGAAAAGCCGCGCCAAAAAACATACACACTTACTGTGACTGACTGAACCTGAACAATTGCAAGCCCCAACATGATTTTAAAATACACTTTTATAAAGCAATCTTGCCCCATGCTCCACCACAGTACTACAAGCAAGCTAAAATTTTTGCAGAGTTAACGGAGAGGTCATCAGATAATGCAGCAGTATAGTTAGGTACCTGATTGCAATACAAGCTGTATGATAACCTCTTTTAGAAATGCCCCCATGGTCTGAGTGTACCCCAGAATGCATGCTGCAATGGTGTCCAGAAAGGGTCTTTATAGAAGCAACACATACCTTGACAGATTCACATTTCCCTCCCACCAGGTGCACTTACCTTTCTTTGGGCATCAAGGTTGTAATTAGCGTAGGCCACAGCTGCTCCCTTGTGCACAAATCACTATTGAAGCTCTTCAGCACAGGATGAAAATTGAACTTCCCTTCAAAACTCCTCCTCTTCCTAATACAATGCACTTGCCAGTGATTGGTTTATTTGAATGTAAATCATGAGTTTTCTGCGATTGGTTAATGCAACTTAGCAGGCGTACCTTTTACTTGATGTGGGCCGGCTAAAGACTCAATTGTGACTTCCGGTTCCGGCGCTGTGCTAATGGCTGCCTAGGAGACGAGCTCCTGAGCCCGGGTCACCAATCCGCCGCAATCAACACGACCGAGGAGCCATCCAGCCCGCATTCACGCTGGCACACGTTTCCCGAGCCTCGGGGACCCTGGACAGATATGTCCTGAGGAACTCGGGCAGGAAGGAACCGCCCGCTCAGAAAGAGAAGGGAGCGAGCGGGACACGAGTTAAAATGGCGGCGGCTGTGAGTGGAAGCGCGGCACCTAAGAGGAATGACGGTGCCCGAGAGATAAGTGCCATTGGGAACCGAGGAAGCGGGACTAACAGCAGTTCCGGAGGCCAGAGCGACACACAGGCAAAGGGCAAGGTAACAGAGAGACCCGGGATGTCGGCGGTGGCGGCACCACAGGTAGGGGAGAGGCACGACAATGGGAGCCCCTTAACAGAGTCCCCTGAGCCGACTGCAGAACATACCTGTACATATGCTCACGCCATTGATGCTAAAGCTCTGGCCAGAGACTTGGTGCCCTATTTAGCAGCTGACATAAAATCCCTAATAAAAGAGGCAATTGAAGAAGTGGTTTTGGGGTTGCAAACCACTGTGGCGGCGCAGGGGGAAAGATTAACAGAGGCTGAACGCCGGGTTGGAGAGGCTGAAGACAGGATTTTACAGTTAGAAGGCCAGCTAGAAGCACTACAAAACAAAGCGGTGTATGCTGAGGATAAAATAGATGAACTTGAAAACCGCTCCTGACGAAATAACCTTCGTATGGTGGGATTGCCGGAGTCAGTCTTGCCCGCTCACTTAGACACCATCTGGGAGGCTGAATTGCCAAAAATTCTGGGCTTCCAACATAGATGTAGAGTGGAGCGCTCACATAGAGTTGGTCCACCACGCGATCCAAAGGATAAACCGCGGCAAGTCATTGTGAGATACTTAGACTATAAGGAAAAGGAGAAGTTACTGCGGGAGTATAGATCCAGAAGGATACCACTAATCAATGACGGTCACAAGGTTAGGATCTATGAGGATTACTCGGCAACAGTGGCCCGTAAAAGGAAGTTATTCAGCCCTGCCTGTTCCTTACTCTTTAAACAGAACATCCGTTTCCAGCTGGCATTTCCCGCGGTGCTTCGATTCCGGGACCCAAAAGGAACATTAAAAACATTCACGGACAGCAATGCAGCGTTGCAGTTCATACAACGGGGGGAATCTTTTGCAAACACTCGGCAAAGCCCAAGAGATAGAGAAATATCCCGGGACCGCCACAGCGAAGGTCATATGCGGAGGCAGCGATAGGAGAAAAAACAGGACATAGGAATCGGGACCGTGGATTGGAGGACGCAGCTTGGTCACAGCAACAGAGACGTAGACGCACAAGTCGCACAAACAAGGACACTCCCTTAAGAGAAACACGTTCACCGTCTGGACTGGTTTCGGACAATGATGCGAACAATACGGACATGTGAGGATGGTGGCGACTATCCAAATTTACAGATATGTAATAATCTATTTGTCTATGCAGACATAGGTTGTAGAAGGGGCTAGATTCTTCCCCACACTTTCAGTGTTACGATTTCTCTTAGAGGATCAGAAAGTAGACTTAGGGGGATAGATTAATTAGGGGAATCACACATCATGGGGTATTGCAAACATTATTATGTTTCCTGGGACAACCCAAACACCCTGCCTCTACCTCCTCATGTGAGCTCGGACCTGGTCTAATTACTCCCAATATATCTTGCTCTTGCTTTCTCCAACCCTTGTATATACTCCCACCTTATTGTCCCCTGCTCTCCCCTCGCTTCTTCTGCATACACCGTAACATCTTTTCCTCTTCCCTTCTTATATACATTCTTTATCTTCCCTCTATATTCCCCCTCTTCTCTTTTGACACCACAGATCTCTCCTCTCTCTTACTCTATCTTATTTCTTTTCTTATTCCCTTTTACAGGTTTGCTTGGGGTTTAAGTCAATTTAATATGACTTAAATGATAGCGGGGGGGAAGGTTTATACTTGTTGAGTGTTTATTAAATTATATCTTATCCACAGTGATGCTCTAATAACAATGATAGGTCCGCAAATGTACAAAAAAGGGGGGGGGGGGGGGATGACATGTACCTCTATTGGGATGGCTCCATGCAATGAGATTCATATGACGCGGTGGAGAGTGGGGCCAAGGCAGCAGAAAAAAGGAAGTTATGTGGTTAAAGGAGGAGTTTTTTCTTCCGAGTGGGTTTGGTACGGATAGTACTACCATCTCGTGTTCTTCCAAAAATAGGAAGAGATGTATGTTGGGGGGGGGGGGGGTTCTTCTGTTACAGATGTTTTTTATATTTCATACGTTTTTTTCTATTCTTTTTCTTTTCATTTTTATTATCACTATGCTATGATACCTACGACTGATTCTGGTCAATATGAAGACCACACAAATACCCCTCGCTTCGTATGTAGGGAAAGACGGAGAGGATGTAGTCAAATCACATGGTGGAGGTCCGATATGTTTATACAATATTTATGTGTAAAATGGTTAGGGTAATTACATGGAATATCAAAGGGCTTAGGTCCCCTAACAAACGACACATGGTGTTGAGGCATCTTAAAAGACTCAAGGCAGACATCGCATTTTTACAAGAAACACATCTAAGGCAACACGAATTGCACTATATGCTGAAGCAATGGGTAGGGGTGGGTTGGGCCTCAGGGGCTCAGGATCAAAAGGCTGGAGTGATAATACTAGTCAGCAAACATCTCGCACACACATTAGTTTCTGTAACTAGAGATCAAGAGGGAAGAATGCTGCATGTGATATTAGATATTAAAACCCAAAGATATAGCTTATACAATGTGTTTGCCCCCAATAGCTCGAGGGGTTGTTTTTTTGCTGAACTACAGGTGAAATTATTGGAAGACCAGATACCTAATATCATCGTAGGAGGGGATTGGAACGAAGTTATGGCAGATGACCTAGACAGGAAGAGAATAACTAAAGAGGACGCGAGTATGTCAGAAAGAACAGATTCTAACAAACGAGGGGGACAGTTAGCGGACATGACAGGTCCTATGGGATTCATTGACATATGGCGGACGTTACACCCACAAGAATTAGAATTTTCACACTTTTCTTGCCCCCACTCATCCTGGTCACGGATAGACTTCTTCCTGATAAGTACTAAATTGATACGTATGATTGAGTCAGTTGAGATTGAAACAATGGTCATATCAGACCATAGTCCAATATCCCTAGATATTCTCGAGATCCAACCCAAAGGCTCCGATATCATATGGCGATTTCCAGCACATTTATCAAAAATGGGAGACTTTAAAACCAGATTGAAAGAATGGTGGCTTGGGTTTTCCAGAGACAATGAAACTCATAAGACAGATTACAGGTTATATTGGGAAATGGGAAAGGCGGTAGTCAGAGGCCACATCATCGCTCATACCCTAACTCTAAAAAAGAAACTGACGGAACAATACATCACAGCCAGTGTTAAAGTTACTGATGCTTATAGGGCATACCGTCTAACGCAGGACCCAACAGATCGACAAACATGGCTGGACGCCAGACAAGAGTATGACAGATGGGCAGAAATGAGGGAGACTATGACACACAATCAAATGGAAGTGGACTTAAATAGATATGGTGATAAGGCGGGAAAACTATTAGCAAATCTATCTAAGGGTAGACGCCTTCCTAACCCAATAATGGCACTACGTCAATAGGAGGGAGAGATAACGACCAATCCTAGAGACATAAATATTACATTAGGGGACTTTTACCGCAAACTATACGACGACAGGGAGACTCCGGTTACAGGGGGAGAACACTGGTTAAGCAAGGTGCATTTAAGCACAATTACGGAAATAGACTTGGAATTTCTTAACCAAAAAATATTGGAGACGGAAGTGGATTTAGCTATTAGAAATTTGGGCTCTGGTAAAGCGCCAGGACCGGATGGGTTCACGGGTGAATTCTACAAAATACTGAGGGAGGAAATAACAATAACACCGACCCTGACGGGATTGTTCAATAATTACTTAGAAGGTGAACCCATTCCAGACGAAGCCAATGTTGCATACATCAAGTTGTTACCTAAAGGAGATAAGGATAGAGAGGACCGGCGAACTACAGGCCCATATCTTTAGTGAACGTAGACCTTAAAATTTTATCAAAAATAATGGCGGACAGACTGGCCCGAATTCTTCCAGATCTCATTGAACATCATCAGACCGGTTTCATCAAAGGTCGTTCGGCAGTTTCCAATATCCGTAAAGCACTCTTAGTGTTAGATGTGGTACGAAACAGTGATAAGAGGAGTGGAAATGACCCAGCCATGGTCGCCCTAGATGCGGAAAAGGCGTTTGATAATGTGAGGTGGCCATGGCTGGGTCTGGTACTAGATAGTATAGGCATTAGGGGTAGATTTCGTTGTTTCTTGGATAACTTATACTCTAACCCAACGGCAAGGGTGAACACACCGGGCTTCTTATCCCCAAAATTCCCACTGAAAAAAGGGACAAGGCAGGGGTGTCCATTATCTCCCCTGTTATTTAATTTGGCCATGGAACCACTGGCGAGATTCATCAATAATGTCAGCTCTTTCTCCTGTATCTCAGTAGGTCACTGTGAGATAAAATCTGCCCTATTTGCTGATGATGTCGTACTTTTCATGAATGACCCGGAGCGCGACCTGCCTTTGTTGATAAAGGACATAGAGGCTTTTGGCATTTTCGCCGGTTTTTCCCTTAATAGACGTAAATGTGAGATATTGAGTATTAGGGGAGGGAGCTCTTTGCAACGGCTAGCACAACAATTGGGAATAACCCTGGCCCGTTCACATATCAAATACCTTGGGATCCAACTAGGTAGGACTACGAAAGAGGTGTACATGCTAAATTATCCCCCTCTATTTAACAAAATTGAACAAGAGCTTAAGAGGTGGGCAAATCTTCCATTATCACTACTGGGCAGATGTCATTTGATTAAAATGATTAGTTTCACCCGTCTCCTCTATCCTATGCAGACACTACCTTTATTGTTAAGGCACATTGATATTAAAAGGATCAACAAAGCGTTTTCCGACTTTATATGGAGGGGACGCAGACCCAGGCTACGCTTGGGAATTCTTATGTTGCCTAGGAATGAAGGTGGTGCGAATTTACCAGATATACGTGGTTATAACTTGGCGTGCTTACTGAGGCACGTCATTGAATGGGTCACGAAAGCTAACAGATATTCGGCAGGACAACTTGAAGAGGACTATTGTGCCCGTGGGATCGTTGCTCCTTACTGCACTCTTCCTTAGTGCACATTCCGAAGCAGATTAAAGGGGCTGCTATATGCAGAGATACGGTAGCTGCTTGGAAAGCAGTGAGGAAGAAGTGTGGGCTGTCCTGGAGAGTCTCTAAGCATCTTAACCCTTGGGCCTTTCCTGACTTTGAGATGGAGAGAGAGAATGCGTTGTTTGAGGAATGGAGAGGGAAGGGTGTGCGGAAGATGGGGGACTTATTACATGAGACGGACGGACATTGGATGACGGGTGTAGAAATTATGAGGAAATATGGTTTGAGAGAGACACAGGGATTGCAGTATATGCAACTGAAACAACATGTTATGTTTAATCTCAGAGATGTGTCCATGGAAATGGCTTCTAATATATGCGACAGATTGATTAACCTGGAATCTTCTCAACTCAGCATATCTTCCATATACCGAGAGATCAGGGGAATACTAACACCAAGTGGGTCTTCAAGAATGTTTTCTAAGTGGAGGAAATTCTTAGTAGATGATACAGTGACGGAAAGCATTCTAGCGGGGTGGCTTAAGGTGAGGAGGTTCATTCTTAATGAACAATGGAGAGACTCTCACTATCGTATTATGCATGGGATGGTTTACGGTTTTAATTTCCCTCGAACTGTGAATAACCCTGATCGTATGATATGTTGTCCTAAATGTCGACAAGGAAACACTGACATGATCCATGGCCTTTGGACGTGTCCCAAGGTCCAATCGTTTTGGACTATGATAAATGATTTGCTATACAAATATTGTGGATGCCGTTGTGCAATGGAACCCACGAAGTGGATATTCCAGGACATAACGGTGTCGGAAACCAACAAAATGTCTCAGAGGTTTATGCATGTCCTCATTCTGTTAGCTAAAAGAATGTTGCTCACATACTGGTGCGCCCCGACCTTCCGAGAGAGCATGACATTGAGGTAGGAATAGACAAAGTGATGGAGATTGATAGAAGGGAGGTGTTACGTGACAAAGAAGTGCTAATGGGGCCATTTATGAATAAATGGAGAAGTTACATAGAGTCTAAAGAGTCTACGGAAGAGATCCACAACATCATGAGACCTCTCAAGGACACCTCGTGGTACCTGCTGAAAAACTTGGAGGGTTCACTGGGGAAACTGGGAGAGGGATGAGTTAAATAGCGGAAGATCAGGGAATAGAGAATACCAATCAAATAGCCTGGAGACTGCAGACACAGGGAATTTGCATGTTAGGACCTCAAGGCAAGGGTTTGCCTAAATAAATATTTGTCTTCGATATCTGTTAATATATCTCGACTACATCTTAAATCTTAGGGGTATTTTGTCTTATCTCTTTGTGCATTAGCGTGCCTTATACGCTGGGTTATTATGTGTTTTCTTACATAATGTCGTAAACATATATAGTGATATTGTATTGTATCTATGAATACTTTCCTTTATGTCATTCTCAAAAGTAAAATTTCTAATAAACATGATGTTTAAAAAAAAGACTCAATTGTGGGGTGCCATAGTCGGCTCTCAATTTTTTCCATTTTTTTTTTTAAATGTGACTGCTGTTTACTGGGTCGCTTACAACTTCATTTAGCCTGCTCTCATTGTCATAATATTTGAGGGCTGGCTACAGGTCATCTAGAACAATCAATAGCCAGCTGATAACCCCAGAAATTTTTTTTTAAACAATATTCTACTTTGAGGTTATAATACCCTGTTTTGATGTCACACTACCCACAGTCCATCCTTAATGAAGCAGCCAGGATCACTTACCTGGCCAATCATTACTCAGATGCCTCTGCTCTGTGCCAGTCATTGCACTGGCTGCCTATTCACTACATGATAAAGTTCTAATTCCTTGTTCTCACCCACAAAGCTCTTCACAATGCAGCACCTCCCTACATCTCCTCCCTCATCTGTCTATCACCCCACCCGTTCTCTTCACAGTGCAGCACCCCCCTACATCTCTTCCCTCATCTGTCTATCACTCCACCTGTTCTCTACGTTCTACAAATGACCTTCGACTAACATCTGCATTAATCCAATTCTCCCACTCCTGGCTCCAAGATTTCTCCCGAGCTGCACCAATTCTATGGAATGCTCTACCCCAAGAAATCAGGACCATCCACAACTTGCATGGCTTCAAACGCTCCCTAAAAACATATCTTTTCAAGGCGGCCTATCATACTCCCAAAATTCCTTTGTACTGTACTTTGTGTAACCCCTATCCTGTTATAGATTGTAAGCTCGTTTGAGAATAGTCACCTTTATTTCTGCTTTATCTACTGTATTGTATTTTTACACTGATTCTACGCTCATTGTATTGTTTCCTATTAGGGTGTGTGCCCACATAGTGGTTTAGTGACATTCAAATCGTCAGTAAACTGCTGGAAAATTCAAGGAGCCTAGACTCCTGAGCTCAGAAGTCACCAGCGGTTTTCCAGCGGTTTCTCAGCAGTTTCCCAGCATTTTTTTCAGTGTGTGCACAGCGTTTTACAGTCGGTTTTTCCAGCGTTTTTTCGGCGGTTTTCTATGGAGGATTTTGTCCATGGAAACGCTCAAAAACCGCTGAGAAGAATTGACATGTTGTATGCTGGTAAACCGCTAGGAAACCGCTCAACCGCTGGCAGATCCGCTCACATAAACCCACTAAGTGTGCACAGCGTTTTCTAAATTACATAGGGTTACTTGTAAGTCCTAAAGCTGCTAAGGATTTACATAAATTTAAATAAAACCTATGCTAAACCGCCGGCGGTTTTCGCTGCTAAACCGACACTAAACCACTATGTGGGCACACACCCTTATTGTACTGTATTCTTTCTCTATTGGAATTACTGTACTATATAGTATTTTTATACTGTATTATACTGTGTATTTTTGTCTATTACCCACTGTATTGTAAGATTTATTATATTACCCCATTGTGATGTCATAACATCAAATTCCTTTGTAATACCTCATTATGATGTCAAAATACTCCATTGTGATGTCATACTACATTGTGATGTCATAATACTGCACAGTGATATCACAATACCTCCCACTGATGCCTTAATAACACATTGTGATGTAATACATCATTGTGATATCATAACAACCCCACCATGATGTAATAATATCTAATTGTGATGCAATATCTATCTATGATGTCAATATACCCCACCAAGATGTCATAATACCCCATTTTTCTGTAGTGTGATCCAGTGTGATGTCACTTTTTATTATTTTATTATTACTACTTCTAGTGATACTAACAAAGCAGTAGACTAAACAGCTCAGAAACCTGACGGTAGTAAATAATTGTGTCATTTGAATCTACATTTGCCAGAATTATTTCATCATAGCCATATGACTTCCGCTTTTTTTTTTAAAATGATGAGTTATTAAAGAGAAGGACTTAGTAACCAGGATTTTTGACATCCAGTCTGACAGCAGCACAATGTAGAAATAGAGACCTTGGTTCCAGTGATAGGTCAGTTACTGAGCACCTAGCTGTCATTTTGATAAAATTACTGTTTTCTCTGCTGCAGATTTGGCAGCTCCTAAGGCTGGGTTCACATTTGTGTTAGGCACTGCAGCGTATGCTGCGCATATCCATATGAAGTGCCGAACACAAACACTTTCATGTGAACGCAGCAGAGATTGTCCGCATGCCTTTACATGAAAATGTGATTGTGAACCGCCCTGCCACCCGATCAGTGGTGGCAGCCGGGAGGCAAAGATCAGCGGCGGAGATCTCCTCCTCCTGGCTGCCACCACTGACATCTTCCTCCCGCCGCTGCCTCTGGCTGAAAATGGCCAGCGGGAAAGCCAGCCACTTCACCACCGGCTTTCCCTACCTGTTAATTCAAATGATCAGCTGATGCGGTAGCATCAGCTGTTCATTTGAATTAGCGGGGTGGGAAAGCCGGCGGTGAAAACATCGCTGGCTTTCCCGCCAACTAGTTTAAACCAGCGGTGGAAGTGGCGGCAACAGGGAGGAAGAAACAAAATGACAGAAGAAAGAAGAGGGAAGAAGTGAATAGCAGGAAAGAATTCATCTGCTGATGACCTTTGTCCGCTGCGTCTGTGCGCTTGCCTGCAGATGGCAATACGCACAGATTGACTCCCATTCATTTCTTGTGCGCAGCTGTTTGCATCTGCATAAAGCAAGCACACAGTTACGCACAAAATAATGTAACATGCTGTGTTCGGCATGTGCATAAATTATGCACAGCCGAACGCAAACGCAGCTGAGCACAGGTATACACAGGCACTATGCGTTCCTATGTTAAACATAGCTCTATCACTCGCCATCACTCGCCATTGTTGTTTATTGCCCTCTATCGCTCTCTATAGCACGTCATTGCTCTATCGCTCTCTAGCACTCTCTAGTGCACTTTATAGCTCGCCATCACGTGCTATCACTAGCCATCGCACTCTTATCGCGCTCTATAGCTTGTCATTGTTTATTGCGCTCTTATCATGCTCTTATCATAGCTCGCCATTTCATATAGCACTTTAATCACGCTCTTATCATGCTCTTATCACACTCTGTAGCTTGCCATTGTTTATTGCACTCTTATTGCACTCTTATCGTGCTCTATAGCTCACCATTATTTATTGCGCTCTTGTCGCGCTCTTATGGCGCTCTATATTTCACCATTATTTATGACACTCTAATCCCACTCTATAGCGCAATATTATTTATCGCGCTCTTATCGCGCTCTATAGCTCGCCATTGTTTATTGTGCTCGGATTGCATTCTTATCGCGCTATATAGCTTGCCATCACTCGCCATTGTTTATCGTGCTCTTATCGCGCTCTATAGCTTGCCATTGTTTATCACGCTCTTATCACACTCTATAGCTCACCATCACTCGCCACTGTTTATCATGCTCTTATCGCGCTCTATAGTGCACCATTGATTATTGCACTCTTATCGTGCTTTTATGGTGCTCAATAGCTCACCATTGTTTAATGAGCTCCAATCGCACTCTTATGGCGCTTTATAGCTCGCCATTGTTTATCACGCTCTATAGCTCGCCATTGTTTATCGCGCTCTTATGGAGCACTATAACTCGCCATCACTTGCCATTGTTTATCGTGTTCTTATTACGTTCTATAGCTCGCCATTGTTTATAGCGCTCTACATCACTCGCCATTACTCGCCATTGTTTATCGTGCCCTTATGGCGCTCTACATCACTCACCATCACTCGCCATTGTTTATCGTGCTGTTATCATGCTCTATAGCTCGCCATTGTTTATTGCGCTCTTATTGCGCTCTTATTGCGCTCTTATTGCAATCTTATTGCAGTCTTATCGCGCTCAATAGCTCTCCATTGTTTAATGAGCTCCTATCGTGCTCTTACCGCTCTGTATAGCTCACCATTGTTTATCGCGCTCTACTTCACTCGCTATTGTGTATCGCGCTCTTATGGCGCTCTATAGCTTGCCATTGTTTATCACACTTTTATAGTGCTCTATAGCTTGCCATCACTCGCCATTATTTATTGTGCTCTTTTCGCGCTCTATAGCTTGCCATTGTTTATCACGCTCTTATGGTGCACTTATGGAGCTCTATAACTCACCATCACTCGCCATTGTTTATTGTACTCTTATCACACTCTAGCTTGCCATTGTTTATCACGCTCTTATTGTGCTCTATAGCTCGCCATTGTTTATCATGCTGTTATGTCACTCTACATCACTTGCCATCACTCGCCATTGTTTATCACGCTCTTTATGGCACTCTACATCACTTGCCATCACTTGCCATTGTTTATCATTCTGTTATTCGCGCTCTATAGCTTGCCATTGTTTATCATGCTCTAATTGCACTCTGACTACAGTCTTATCGTGCTCTATAGCTCACCATTGTTTAATGCGCTCTTATTGCATGTTATGCCCTCTTATTGCGCTCTTATCGTGCTCTATAGCTCGCCTTTTTTTATTGCACTCTTATTGCACTCTTATTGCACTCTTATTGCACTCTTATTGCACTCTTATTGCACTCTTATGCACTCTAGCTCGCCATTGTTTATCATGCTGTTATGGCGCTCTACATCACTTGCCATCACTTGCCATTGTTTATCATTCTGTTATCGCGCTCTATAGCTTGCCATTGTTTATATGCTCTATTGCACTTATACATCTTATCGTGCTCTATACTCACTTTTATGCGCTCTTATTGCACTTTATTGCCTCTATTGCGTTTATCTGCTCTATAGCTCCCATTGCACTTTATTGTTTATGCATCTTATAGCGCTCATAGCTGCCATTGTTTATCATGCATTATAACTCACTATCACTCGCCATTGCTTATCGTACTCTATAGCTCACCATTGTTTATTGTGCTCTTATCGCGCTCTTAACGCGCATTATGGAGCTCTATAATTTGCCATCACTCCCATTGTATATCATGCTCTTATCCGCTCTATAGCTCGCCATAGTTTATCACACTCTTATTATGCTCTATAGATCGCAATTGTTCACCACGCTCTATAGCTTGCCATCACTCGCCATTGTTTATCGTGCTCTTGTTGCACTTTTATTGCACTATTATCGTGCTCTATAGCTTGCCATTGTTTAACATGCTCTTAACACGCTCTTATGACGGTCTATAGCTCACCATTGTTTAATGCGCTCCTAATGTGCTATTATCGTGCTGTATAGCCCACCATTGTTTACCGTGCTCTTATGACGCTCTATAGCTCACCATTCTTTATCGCACTCTACATCACTCACCATTGTTTATTGCTCTCTATAGCTCGCCATTGTTTATCACACTTTTATTGTGCTCTATAGCTTGCCAACACTCGCCATTGTTTATTGTGCTCTTATCGCGCTCTTAGCTTGCCATTGTTTATCACGCTCTTATGGCACTCTTATGGAGCTCTATAACTCACCATCACTCGCCATTGTTTATTGTGCTCTTATTTTGCTCTATAGCTCACCAATGTTTATCACGCACTTATGGCGCTCTATAGCTCTCCATCACTCGCCATTGTTTATAGTGCTCTTATCGTGCCCTATAGCTTGCCATTGTTTATCCTGCTCTTTAGCTCACCATTGTTTATTTGCTCTTATCACGCTTTATAGCTTGCCATTGTTTATCGCACTCTTATTGCACTCTATAGCTCGCCGTTGTTTATTGCGCTGATATTGTGCTGTTATTGCGGTCTAATTGCGCCCTTATTGCACTCTATAGCTCGCCATTGTTTATTGCGCTCTATAGCTCGACATTGTTTATCGCGCTCTGCAGCTCACCATCACTTGTCACTGTTTATCGTACTCTTATCATGCTCTTATCGCACTCTGTAGCTTTCCATTGCTTATTGCGCTATTAGTGCACTCTTATAGCACTCTTATTGCATTCTATAGCTCGCCATTGTTTATCACGCTCTGTAGCTCGCCATTTGTTTATCGCGCTGTTAACGCGCTCTTATGGAGCTCTATAATTCACCATCATTCGCCATTGTATATCATGCTCTTATCACGCTCTATAGCTTGCCATTATTTATCGTGCTCTTATTGCACTCTTATTGCACTATTATCGTTCTCTATAGCTTGCCATTGTTTAACGTGCTCTTATCGCGCTCTTATGACGGTCTATAGCTCACCATTGTTTAATGCGCTCTTATTGCACTCTTATTGCAATCTTATCGTGCTCTATAGCTCGCCATTGTTCATCGCGCTCTATAGCTCGCCATCACTCGCCATTGTTTATCGTGCTTTTATTGCACTCATGTTGCACTCTTATTGCGCTCATATTGCGCTCTATTGCTCACCATTGTTTATCGTGCTCTTATCGTGCTCTATAGCTCACCATTGTTTATCACACTCTTATTGTGACCTATAGTTCGCAATTGTTCATCGCGCTCTATAGCTCGTCATCTCTCGCCATTGTTTATCGTGCTCTTATTGCACTCTTATTGCACTATAATCTGCTCTATAGCATGCCATTGTTTAACGTGCTCTTATCGCGCTCTTATGACGGTCTATAGCTCACCATTTTTTAATGCGGTCCTATTGTGCTCTTATTACGCTGTATAGCTCACCATTGTTTACCGCGCTCTACATCACTCACCATTGTTTACTGCTCTCTATAGCTCACCATTGTTTATCAAACTTTTATAGTGCTCTATATCTTGCCATCACTCGCCATTGTTTATTGTGCTCTTATCGCCCTCTATAGCTTGCCATTGTTTATCACGCTCTTATGGTGCTCCTATGGAGCTCTATAACTCACCATCACTCACCATTGTTTATTGTACTCTTATCACACTCTAGCTTGCCATTGTTTATCACGCTCTTATTGTGCTCTATAGCTCGCCATTGTTTATCATGCTGTTATGTCACTCTACATCACTTGCCATCACTCGCCATTGTTTATCACGCTCTTATGGCACTCTACAGCTCTCCATCATCGCCATTGTTTATCGTTCTCTTATCGCGCTCTATAGCTTGCCATTGTTTATCCTGCTCTTTAGCTCGCCATTGTTTATCTCGCTCTTATCACGCTCTATAGCTTGCCATTGTTTATTGTGCTCTTATTGCACTCTATAGCTCGCCATTGTTTATTGTGCTGATATTGTGTCATTATTGCGCTGTTATTGTGCACTAATTGCGCTCTTATTGCATTCTATAGCTCGCCATTGTTAATGGCGCTCTATAGCTCGCCATTGTTTATCGCGCTGTTATCGTGCTCTTATGGAGCTCTATAAGGGTATGTGCACATCAGTCGTTTTGTGGGCTGCTTTTGGACGTTTTCCGTCGGCGTTTTCCGCTCAGTTTTATGTTAATTTATGTTAATCCTACCCTCCGGTTGGATTAACATGCTAGTCAATGGATTTTAGAAAACTCTGTCTACATTACAATGTTTTTCTTCTGGTCGTTTTCAGTCAAAACTGAGTTTTTTCACCGGTTTCCAAAAATAGAGCAAGTGACTTCTTTCCTCCGTTTTTTCCACCGGTTTTCAGCTGAACAAGTGCACTAAAAACTCAGTTTTAAAACCGCTCAGAAAAACCGCTGACAAAACGCTGTAAAACCGGGCGGAAAACGAGCAAAAAACGAGCAAAAAACGAGCAAAAAACGAGGGACACTGCTGAGCACAGAAAACTCAGTTTCTGCCAGTGTCCTCCGGTTCCCGGTCGGTCTGCAGAAATGCAGAACCGACTGATGTGCACATAGCCTAATTCGCCTTCACTCGCCATTGTATATCATGCTCTTATTGCACTCTTATCGTGCTCTATTGCTTGCCATATTTTATTGTGCTCTTATCGCGCTTTATAGCTCGCCATTGTTTATCACACTCTTATCGCGCTCTGTAGCTCACCATTGTTTATTGTGCTGTAATTGCGCTTTAATTGTGCTGTTATTGTGCTCTTTTTGCACTCTTATCATGCTCAATAATTCACCATTGTTTAATGCGCATTTATCGCGCTGTTATGGAGCTCTATAATTCACCATCACTCGCCATTGTATATCATGCTCTTATCGCGCTCTATAGCTTGCCATTATTTGTCGTGCTCTTATTGCACTTTTATTGCACTATTATCGTGCTCTTTAGCTTGCCATTGTTTAACATGCTCTTATCGCGCTCTTATGACGGTCTATAGCTCACCATTGTTTAAAGCGCTCTTATTGCACTCTTATTGCAATCTTATCGTGCTCTATAGCTCGCCATTGTTCATCGCGCTCCATAGCTCGCCATCACTCGCCATTGTTTATATTGCTCTTATTGCACTCTTATTGCACTCTTATTGCACTCTTATTGCGCTCTATTGCTCGCCACTGTTTATCGTGCTCTTATCGCACTCTATAGCTTGCCATTGTTTATCACGCTCTTATGGCGCTCTTATGGAGCTCTATAACTCACCATCACTCGCCATTGTTTATTGTGCTCTTATCGCATTGTAGCTTGACATTGTTTATAACGCTCTTATTGTGCTCTATAGCTTGGCATTGTTTATCATGCTCTTATGGCGCTCTACAGCTCTCCATCACTCGCCATTATTTATCGTTCTCTTTATGCGCTGTATAGGTTGCCATTGTTTATCCTGCTCTTTCGCTCGCAATTGTTAATCTCGCTCTTATCATGCTCTATATCTTGCCATTGTTTATTGCACTCTTTTTGCAATCTATAGCGCGCCATTGTTTATTGCGCTGTTATTGCGCTGTTATTGCGCTGTTATTGCGCACTAATTGCGCTCCTATTGCACTCTATAGCTCAACATTGTTTATCGCGCTCTATAGCTCACAATCACTTGTCATTGTTTATCGGGCTCTTATCATGCTCTTATCGCACTCTGTAGCTTTCCATTGCTTATTGCGCTCTTATTGCCCTCTTATAACACTCTTATTGCATTCTATAGCTCGACATTGTTTATTGCGCTCTATAGCTTGCCATTGTTTATCGCGCTGTTATCGCGCTCTTATGGAGCTCTATAATTCACCATCACTCGCCATTGTATATCATGCTCTATTGCACTCTTATTGCACTCTTATTGCACTCTTATTGCACTCTTATTGCACTCTTATCGTGCTCTATTGTTCGCTATTGTTTATCACACGCTTATCACACTCTGTAGCTCACCATTGTTTATTGCGCTGTAATTGCGCTGTTATTGTGCTCTTTTTGCACTCTTATCATGCTCAATAGTTCACCATTGTGTATCGCGCTGTTATCGTGCTCTTATGGAGCTCTATAATACACGATCACTCGCCATTGTATATCATGCTATTATCACGCTCTATAGCTCGCCATTGTTTATTGCGCTTTAATTGCACTCTTATCGCGCTTTGTAGCTCACCAGTGTTTATTGCGCTGTAATTGCGCTGTAATTGCGCTCTTATTGCACTCTTATCGCGCTCAATAGCTCACCATTGTTTATTGCGCTCCTATCGTGCTCTTATCGCACTGTATAGCTCACCATTGTATATCGTGCTCTTATGGCCCTCTTATTGACCTCTATAACTCACCATCACTCGCCATTGTTAATCGTGCTCTTATTGCGCTCTACAGCTCCCCATCCCTCGCCATTGTTTATCTCGCTCTTATCATGCTCTTATCACACACTGTAGCTCGCCATTGCTTATTGCTCTCTTATTGCGCTCTTTTTGCACTCCTTTTGCACTCTTATCATGATCAATAGCTCACCATTGTTTAATGCGGCTCCTATCGTGCTCTTATGGCGCTCTATATACACTTGCCATTGTTTATTGTGCTCTTATCGTACTCTTATGAAGCTCTATAACTCACGATCACTCACCAATGTTTATTATGCTCTTATCGTGCTCTACATCACTCGCCATAACTCTCCATTGTTTATCCTGCTCTTATCGCGCTCTATTGCTCTCCATTGTTTATTGCGCTGTAATTGCACTGTAATTGCTCTCTTATTGTCCTCTACAGCTCCCCATCACTCGCCATTGTTTATCTCGCTCTTATCATGCTCTTATCACACTCTGTAGCTCGCCATTGCTTATTGCTCTCTTATTGCGCTCTTATTGCACTCTTATCATGCTCACCATTATCATGCTCACCATTGTTTAATGCGGCTCCTATCATGCTCTTATGGCGCTCTATATCACTCGCCATTGTTTATAGTGCTCTTATCGCACACTATAGCTCGCCATTGTTTATCGTGCTGTAAAGCTCGCCATTGTTTATCGCGCTCTATAGCTCGCCATTGTTTATTGTGCTCTTATCGTACTCTTATGGAGCTCTATAACTCATGATCACTCACCAATGTTTATTATGCTCTTATCGTGCTCTACATCACTCGCCATAACTCTCCATTGTTTATCCTGCTCTTATCGCGCTCTATTGCTCTCCATTGTTTATTGCACTGTAATTGCACTGTAATTGCTCTCTTATTGTGCTCTATAGCTCGCCATTGTTTATTGTGCTCCTATCGCGCTCTATAGCTCATCATCACTTGCCGTTGTTTATCGCGCTCTTATCGCACTCTGTAGCTCGCCATTGCTTATTGCACTCTTATTGTGCTCTATAGCTCGTCATTTTTTATCACGCTCTATAGCTCGCCATAGTTTATTGCACTGTAATTGCGCTGTAATTGCACTCTTATTATGCTCTATAGCTCACCATTGTTTATTGTTCTCTTATCGTGCTCTTATCGCCCTCTGTAGTTTTCCATTGCGTATTGCGCTCTTACTGCGCTCTTATAGCACTCTTATTGCACTCTATAGCTCGCCATTGTTTATCGCGCTCTATATCTCGCCATTGTTTATCGTGCTCTATAGCTAACCATTGTTTATCGCGCTGTTATCGCACTCTTATGGAGCTCTTTAATTCGCCATCACTCGCCATTGTATATCATGCTCTTGTCGCGCTCTATAGCTCAGCATTGTTTATTGCGCTCTTATTGCACTCTTATCAAGCTCTATAGCTCACCATCACTCGCCATTGTTTATCGTGCTCTTACTGCACTCTTATTGCACTCTTATTGCGCTCTTATCGTGCTATATAGCTCGCCATTGTTAATCGCGCTCTATAGTTCGCCATCACTCGCCATTGTTTATCGTGCTCTTACTGCACTCTTATTGCACTCTTATTGTGCTCTGTAGCTCGCCATTGTTTATCACGTTGTTATCACGCTCTATAGCTCTCCAATGTTTATTGTGCTGTAGTTGCACTCTTATCGTGCTCTACAGCTTGCCATTGTTTCATGCGCTCTATAGCTCGCCATTGTTTATTGCGCTCTAATTGCACTCTTATCGTGCTCTACAGCTCGATATTGTTTATCGCGCTCTATATCTCGCCATTGTTTATCGTGCTCTATAGCTCACCATCACTCGGTATTGTTTAATGCGCTCCTATCGTGCTCTTATCGCACTGCATAGCTCACCATTGTTTATCGCGCTCTTATGGCGCTCTATATCATTTGTCATTGTTTATCGCGCTCTATAGCTACTCCATTGTTTATCGTGCTCTTATGGCCCTCTTATGGAGCTCTATAACTCACCATCACTCGCCATTGTTAACTGTGCTCTTATTGCGCTCTACAGCTGGCCATCACTCGCCATATTTTTTGGGCTTTCATTGTGCTTTACAGCTTGCCATCACTCGTTATTGTTTATCTTAGTCTAATTGCACTCTTATCGCGCTCTTATTGCGCTCCATAGCTTGCCATCACTTGCCATTGTTTATCGTGCTCTTATCGTGCTCTTTTTGCATTCTCTAGCTTGCCATTGCTTATTGCACTCTTATTGCGCTCTTATTGCGTCTTATGCACTCTTATTGCACTCTTTTCGCGCTCAATAGCTCGCCATGGTTTAATGCGATCCTATCAAGTTCTTATCGCACTGTATAGTTCACCATTGTTTATCGCACTCTTATTGCACTCTACGTCACTCTCCATTGTTTATCTTTGCGCTGTAATTGTGCTGTTATTGAACTTTTATTGCACTCTTATCATGCTCAATAGCTCGCCATTGTTTATGGTGCTCTTATCGCATTCCATTGCTTATTGCTTCTTATTGCGCTCTTACGACACTCTTATTGCACACTATAGCTCGCCATTGTTTATCGCGCTCTATAGCTCGCCATTGTTTATCGCGCTCTACAGCTCGCCATTGTTAATCGCGCTGTTATCGCGCTCTTATGGAGCTCTATAATTTGACATCACTCGCCATTGTATATCATGCTCTTAACGCGCTCTATAGCCCGCCATTGTTTATTGCGCTGTAATTGCGCTCTTATTGCGCTCTTTTTGCACTCTTATTGAGCTCAATAGCTCACCATTGTTTAATGCGCTGTTATTGCGCACTTATGGAGCTTTATAATTCGCCATCACTCGCCATTGTATATCATGCTGTTATCGTGCTCTATAGCTCTCCATTGTTTATCGCGCTCTATAGCTCGCCATTGTTTATTGCGCTCTAATTGTGCTGAAATTACACTCTTATCGTGCTCTATAGCTCGCCATTGTTTATCGTGCTCTATAGCTCACAATCACTTGCCATTGTTTATCGCGCTCTTTTCGTGTTCTTATCTCACTCTGTAGCTTTCCATTGCTTATTGTGCTCTTATTGTGCTTTTATATCACTCTTATTGCACTATTATCGTGCTCTATAGCTTGCCATTGTTTAACGTGCTCTTATCGCGCTCTTATGACGGTCTATAGCTCACCATTGTTTAATGCGCTCCTAATGTGCTATTATCGCGCTGTATAGCCCACCATTGTTTACCGCGCTCTTATGGCGCACTATAGCTCGCCATTCTTTATCGCGCTCTACATCACTCACCATTGTTTATTTCTCTCTATAGCTCGCCATTGTTTATCACACTTTTATTGTGCTCTATAGCTTGCCATCACTCGCCATTGTCTATTGTGCTTTTATCGTGCTCTATAGCTTGCCATTGTTTATCACGCTCTTATGGCGCTCTTATGGAGCTCTATAACTCACCATCACTTGCCATTGTTTATTGTGCTCTTATCACACTCTAGCTTGTCATTGTTTATTGCGCTCTTATTGCAATCTATAGCTCGCCATTGTTTATTGCGCTGATGTTGTGCTGTTATTGCACACTAATTGCACTCTTATTACACTCTATAGCTTGCCATTGTTTATTGCGCTCTATAGCTCGACATTGTTTATCGCGCTCTGTAGCTCAACATCACTTCTCACTGTTTATCGCACTCTTATCATGCTCTTATCGCACTCTGTAGCTTTCCATTGCTTATTGCACTATTATTGCACTCTTATAGCACTCTTATTGCATTCTATAGCTTGCCATTGTTTATCGCGCTGTTATTGCGCTCTTATGGAGCTCTATAATTCGCCATCACTCGCAATTGTATATCATGCTCTTATTGCACTCTTATTGCACTCTTATCGTGCTCTATTGCTCGCCATATTTTATCGTGCTCTTATCACGCTCTGCAGCTCACCATTGTTTATTGTGCTGTAATTGTGCTGTATTTCTGCTCTTATTGCGCTCTCTTTTGCACTCTTATCGCACGCAATAACTCACCATTGTTTATTGCGCTGTTATTGCGCTGTAATTGTTCTCCTATTGCGCTCTTTTTGCACTCTTATCGCGCTCAATAGCTCACCATTGTTTAATGCGCTGTTATCACACTGTTATGGAGCTCTATAATTCACCATCACTCGCCATTGTATATCATGCTCTTATCGCGCTCTATAGCTTGCCATTATTTATCGTGCTCTTATTGCACTCTTACTGCACTATTATCGTGTTCTATAGCTTGCCATTGTTTAACGTGCTCTTATCGCGCTCTATAGCTCACCTTTGTTTAATGCGCTCTTATTTCACTCTTATTGCAATCTAATCGTGCTCTATAGCTCGCTATTGTTCATCGCGCTCTATAGCTCGCCATCACTCGCCATTGTTTATAGTGCTCTTATTGCACTCTTATTGCGCTCTATTGCTCGCCACTGTTTATCGTGCTCTTATCGCGCTCTATAGCTCACCATTGTTTATTGAGCTGTAATTGCTCTTTGCGCTCTTATTGCTCTCTTATCGCACTCAATAGCTCGCCATTGTTTAATGTGCTGTTATCGTGCTCTATGACGGATATACAGCTCACCATTGTTTAATGCGCTCTTATTGCAATCTTATCGTGCTCTATAGCTCACCATTGTTTATCGCGGTCTATAGCTTGCCATTGTTTAATGCGCACTTATTGCATTTTTATTGCACTTTTTTTCTTTCTCAATAGCTTGCCATTGTTTAATGTGCTCTTATGGCACTCTAAAGCTCGCTATTGTGTATCGCGCTCTACATCACTCACCATTGTTTATTGCTCTCTATAGCTCGCCATTGTTTATCACACTTTTATTGTGCTCTATAGCTTGCCATCACGCGCCATTGTTTATTGTGCTCTTATCGCGCTCTTACCGCACTGTATAGCTCACCATTGTTTATCGTACTCTTATGGCCCTCTTATGGAGCTCTATAACTCTCCATCACTCGCCATTGTTAACCGTGCTCTTATTGCGCTCTACAGCTCCCCATCACTCGCCATTGTTTATCTCGCTCTTATCGTGCTCTTATCACACTCTGTAGCTCGCCATTGCTTATTGCTCTCTTATTGCACTCGTATTGCACTCTTATCACGCTCAATAGCTCACCATTGTTAATTGCACTGTAATTGCGCTGTAATTGCACACTTATTGCACTCTTATTGAACTCTTATCATGCTCTATAGCTCGCCATTGTTTATTGTGCTCTTAACGCGCTCTTATCGCCCTCTGTAGCTTTACATTGCGTATTGCGCCATTGTTTATCGCACTCTATATCTCGCTATTGTTTATCATGCTCTATAGCTCGCCATTGTTTATCGCGCTCTTATGGCCCTCTTATGGAGCTCTATAACTCACCATCACTTGCCATTGTTAACTGTGCTCTTATTGCGCTCTACAGCTCGCCTTCACTCGCCATTGTTTATCTCGTTCTTATCGTGCTCTTATCACACTCTGTAGCTCGCCATTGCTTATTGCTCTCTTATTGAGCTCTTATTGCGCTCGTATTGCATTCTTATTGCACACTTACTGTGCTCTATAGCTCGCCATTTTTTTGTGCTTTTATTGTGCTTCATAGCTTGCTATCACTTGCCATTGTTTATCGCGCTCTTATCATGCTCTTATTGCATTCTCTAGCTTGCCATTGCTTATTGCACTCTTATTTCACTCTTATTGTGCTCTTATTGCGCTCTTGATGCACTCTTATTGCACTCTTATCGCGCTCAACAGCTCGCCATGAATTAATGCGATCCTATCAAGTTCTCATCGCCCTGTAGCTTGCCATTGTTTATCGCGCTCTTATGGCGCTCTATATCATTTGCCGTTATTTATCGCGCTCTATAGCAATCCATTGTTTCTCGTGCTCTTATGGAGCTTATAACTCACCATCACTAGCCATTGTTAACTGTGCTCTTATTGTGCTCTACAGCTCGCCATCACTCGCCATTGTTTATCTCGCTCTTATCATGCTCTTATCATACTCTGTAGCTCGCCATAGCTTATTGCTCTCTTATTGCTCTCTTATTGCACTCGTATTGCACTCGTATTGCACTCATATTGCACTCGTATTGCACTCTTACTGTGCTCTATAGCTCGCCATTGTTTATTGTGCTATTTTCGCACTCTTATGGCGGTCTAAAGCTCACCATCACTCGCCATTTTTTTTGTGCTTTTATTGCGCTTTACAGTTTGCCATCACTCGCCATTGTTTATCTTGGTCTAATCGCACTCTTATCGCGCTCTTATCGCGCACTATAGCTCGCCATTGTTTATCGTGCTGTAAAGCTCGCCATTGTTTATCACATTCTATAGCTCGCTATTGTTTATCGTGCTCTTATCGCGCTCTTATGGAGCTCTATAGCTCACCATCACTCACCACTGTTTATTATGGTCTTATATCTCTCTATAGCTCACCATTGTTTATCACTCTTATGGTGCTCTACATCACTCGCCATCACTCTCCATCGTTTATCCTGCTTTTATCGTGCTCTATTGTTCTTCATTGTTTATTGCGCTGTAATTGCTTTCTTATAGCGCTCTTACTGCACTCCTATCCTACTCAATAGCTCGCCATTCTTTATTGTGCTCTTATCGCGCTCTATAGCTCGCCATCACTTGCCGTTGTTTATCGCGCTCTTATCGCACTATAGCATGCCATTGCTTTTTGCACTCTTATTGTGGTCTATAGCTCTCCATTGTTTATCGCGCTCTATAGCTCGCCATTGTTTATTGTGCTCTTATCGCGCTCTTATCTCCCTCTGTAGCTTTCCATTGCGTATTGTGCTCTTACTGCGCTCTTATGACTCTTATACTCATCTCCATTGTATCGCCTCTATATCTCGCCATTGTTTATCGTGCTTTATAGCTCGTCATTGTTTATCGCGCTGTTATTGCTCTCTTATGGAGCTCTATAATTTGCCATCACTCACCATTGTATATCATGGTCTTGTCACGCTCTATAGCTCGGCATTGTTTATTGCGCTCTAATTGCGCTCTTATTGCACTCATATCAAGCTCTATAGCTCGCCATTGTTTATCGCGCTCTACAGCTCGCCATTGTTTAATGCGCTCTTATTGCTGCACTCTTATTACACTATTGTTGCACTCTTATCGTGCTCTATAGTCTGCCATTGTTAATCGCGCTCTATACCTCGCCATCACTCGCCATTGTTTATCACGTTCTTATCGCGCTCTAAGCTCTCCAATGTTTATTGCGCTGTAATTGCACTGTAATTGCGCTCTTATTGCACTCTAATTGCGCTCAATAGCTCACAATTGTTTAATGCGCTCCTATCGTGCTCTTATCGCACTGTATAGCTTACCATTGTTTATCGTGCTCTTATGGCCCTCTTATGGAGCTCTATAACTCACCATCACTCGCCATTTGTTAACCGTGCTCTTTTTGCGCTCTACAGCTCCCCATCACTCGCCATTGTTTATCTTGCTCTTATCGTGCTCTTATCACACTCTGTAGCTCGCCATTGCTTATTCCTCTCTAATTGCGCTCTTATTGCACTTGTATTGCACTCTTATCGCGCTCAAAAGCTCACCATTGTTTAATGCGCTCCTATTGTGCTTTTATGGCGCTCTATATCACTCGTCATTGTTTATAGCGCTCTTTATTGCGCACTATAGCTCGCCATTAATTATCGTGCTGTAAAACTCGCCATTGTATATTGTGCTCTATAGCTTGCCATTGTTTATCGTGCTCTTATCGTGCTGTTATGGAGCTCTATAACTTACCATCACTCACCATTGTTTATTGTGCTCTTATCGCGCTCTATAGCTTGCCATTGTTTATCGCTCTTACTGCTTAATAGCTCGCCATTGTTTATTGTGCTCTCATCACGCTTATCGCCCTCTGTAGCTTTCCATTGCGTATTGCGCTCTTACTGCGCTCCTATAGCACTCTTTTTGCACTCTATAGCTCGCCATTGTTTATCGCGCTCTATATCTCGCCATTATTTATCGTGCTTTATAGCTCGCCATTGTTTATCGCGCTGTTATTGCTCTCTTATGGAGCTCTATAATTCGCCATCACTCACCATTGTATGTCATGGTCTTGTCACGCTCTATAGCTCGGCATTGTTTATTGCGCTCTAATTGCGCTCTTATTGCACTCATATCAAGCTCTATAGCTCGCCATTGTTTATTGCGCTCTACAGCTCGCCATTGTTTAATGCGCTCTTGCCTCTTATTGCACTCTTATCGTGATCTATAGCTCGCCATTACTTGCCATTGTTTATCACGTTCTTATCGCGCTCTATAGCTCTCCAATGTTTATTGCGCTGTAATTGCACTGTAATTGCGCTCTTATTGCACTCTTATTGCGCTCTATAGCTCGCCATTGTTTTTTGTGCTCTTATCGCGCTCTTATCGCCTTCTGTAGCTTTCCATTGCGTATTGCGCTCTTACTGCGCTCTTATAGAACTCTTATTGCACTCTATATCTCGCCATTGTTTATCGTGCTTTATAGCTCGCCATTGTTTATCGCGCTGTTATCGCTTTCTTATGGAGCTCTATAATTCACCATCACTCGCCATTGTATATCAGGCTCTTGTCGCGCTCTATAGCTCGGCATTGTTTATTGCGCTCTTATTGTACTCATATCAAGCTCTATAGCTCGCCATTGTTTATCACACTCTTATTGTGCTCTATAGCTCGCCATTGTTCATCGTGCTCTATAGCTCGCCATCACTCGCTATTGTTTAATGTGCTCCTATCATGCTCTTATCGCGCTCTATAGCTCGCCATTGTTTATTGCACTCTATAGTTAGCCATTGTTTATTGCACTCTATTGCTCTTATTGCGCTCTTATTGCACTCTTATTGCCTCTTATTGCACTCTTATTGCACTCTTATTGCACTTTTATCGTGCTCTATAGCTCGCCTTTGTTAATCGCGCTCTATAGCTCGCCATCACTCGCCATTGTTTATCATGCTCTTACTGCACTCTTATTGCACTCTTATCGCGCTCTGTAGCTCGCCATTGTTTTCACGTTTTATCACGTTCTTATCGCGCTCTATAGCTCTCCAATGTTTATTGCGCTGTAATTGCACTGTGATTGCACTCCTATTGCACTCTTGTGCGCTCAATAGCTCGCCATTGTTTAATGCGCTCCTATCGTTCTCTTATCGCACTGTATAGCTCACCATTGTTTATCGTGGTCTTATGGTGTTCTATATCACTCGCCATTGTTTATCTCGCTCTTATCGTGGTCTTATCACAGTCTATAGCTCGCCATTGCTTATTGCTCTCTTATTGAGTTCTTTGCACTTTATTGCACTCTTATTGCACTATTGCACTCTTATTGCACTCCTTACTGTGCTCTATAGCTCGCCATTGTTTATTGTGCTCTTTTCGCACTCTTATGGCGGTCTATAGCTCACCATCACTCGCCTTTTTTTGTGCTCTTATTGCGCTCCATAGCTTGACATCACTTGCTATTGTTTATTGCACTCTTATCATGCTCTTATTGCATTCTCTAGCTTGCCATTGCTTATTGCACTTATTGCACTCTTATTGCGCTCCTATTGCACTCTTATCGCGCTCAATAGCTCGCCATGGTTTAATGCGATCCTATCAAGTTCTTATCGCACTGTATAGTTCACCATTGTTTATCGCACTCTTAAGGCGCTCTATATCACTTGCCATTGTTTATCTTTGCACTGTAATTGTGCTCTTATTGCACTTTTATTGCACTCTTATCATGCTCAATAGCAAGCCATTGTTTATGGTGCTCTTATCGCGTTCTTATCGCATTCTGAAGCTTTCCATTGGTTATTGCTCTCTTTATGCGCTCTTATGGCACTCTCTTTGCACACTATAGCTCGCCATTGTTTATCTCGCTCTATAGCTTGCCATTGTTTATCGTGCTCTAATTGCACTCTGATTACAGTCTTATCGTGCTCTATAGCTCACCATTGTTTAATGCGCTCTTATTGCACTGTTATTGCCCTCTTATTGCTCTCTTATCGTGCTCTATAGCTCGCCATTTTTTATTGCACTCTTATTGCACTCTTATAGCACTCAATAGCTCGCCATTGTTTATCGTGCATTATAACTCACTATCACTCGCCATTGCTTATCGTACTCTATAGATCACCATTGTTTATTGTGCTCTTATCGCACTCTTAACGCGCACTTATGGAGCTCTATAATTCGCCATCACTCGCCATTGTATATCATGCTCTTATCGCGCTCTATAGCTCGCCATAGTTTATCACACTCTTATTGTGCTCTATAGATCGCAATTGTTCATCACGCTCTATAGCTTGCCATCACTCACCATTGTTTATCGTGCTCTTATTGCACTCTTATTGCACTATTATTGTGCTCTATAGCTTGCCATTGTTTAACATGCTCTTAACGCGCTCTTATGACGGTCTAAAGCTCACCATTGTTTAATGCGCTCCTAATGTGCTATTATCGTGCTGTATAGCCCACCATTGTTTACCGCGCTCTATAGCTCACCATTCTTTATCGCGCTCTACATCAATCACCATTGTTTATTGCTCTCTATAGCTCGCCATTCTTTATCACACTTTTATTGTGCTCTATAGCTTGCCATCACTCGCCATTGTTTATTGTGCTCTTATCGCGCTCTATAGCTTGCCATTGTTTATAACGCTCTTATGACACTCTTATGGAGCGCTATAACTCACCATCACTCGCCATTGTTTATTGTGCTCTTATCGCGCTCTATAGCTTGCCATTGTTTATCACGCTATTATGGCACTCTTATGGAGCTCTATAACTCACCATCACTCACCATTGTTTATTGTGCTTTTATTGTGCTCTATAGCTCACCATTGTTTATCACGCACTTATGGCGCTCTACAGCTCTCCATCACTCGCCATTGTTTATAGTGCTCTTATCGCGCCCTATAGCTTGCCATTGTTTATCCTGCAATTTAGCTCGCCATTGTTTATCTTGCTCTTATCACGCTTTATAGCTTGCCATTGTTTATCGCACTCTTATTGCACTCTATAGCTCGCCATTGTTTATTGCGCTGATATTGTGCTGTTATTGCGCACTAATTGCGCACTAATTGCGCTCTAATTGCGCTCTTATTGCAATCTATAGCTCGCCATTGTTTATTGCGCTCTATAGCTCGACATTGTTTATCGCGCTCTGTAGCTCACCATCACTTGTCACTGTTTATCGTACTCTTATCATGCTCTTATCGCACTCTGTAGTTTCCATTGCTTATTGCGCTATTAGTGCACCCTTATAGCACTCTTATTGCATTCTATAGCTCGACATTGTTTATCACGCTCTATAGCTCGCCATTGTTTATCGCGCTGTTAAGGCGCTCTTTTGGAGCTCTATAATTCACCATCACTCGCCATTGTATATCATGCTCTTATCACGCTCTATAGCAGAGGTCCCCAATTCCAGGCCTCAAGGGCCGCCAACAGTGCAGGTTTTCAGGATTTCCTTAGTATTGCACAGGTGCTAATGTGATCATCTGCACAGGTAATGATTCCAAGCCCTGTGCAATACTAAGGAAATCCTGAAAACCTGCACTGTTGGCGGCCCTTGAGGCTTGGATTTGGGGACCTCTGCTCTATAGCTTGCCATTATTTATCGTGCTCTTATTGCACTATTATCGTGCTCTATAGCTTGCCATTGTTTAACATGCTCTTATCGCGCTCTTATGACGGTCTATAGCTCACCATTGTTTAATGCGCTCTTATTGCACTCTTATTGCAATCTTATTGTGCTCTATAGCTCGCCATTGTTCATCGCGCTCTATAGCTCGCCATCACTCGCTATTGTTTATCGTGCTTTTATTGCACTCTTGTTGCACTCTTATTACGCTCTATTGCTCGCCATTGTTTATCGTGCTCTTATCGCGTTCTATAGCTCACCATTGTTTATTGCGCTGTCATTGCTTATTGCACTCTTATTGCACTCTTATTGCGCTCTTATCGCACTCAATAGGTCGCCATTGTTTAATGCGCTGTTATCACGCTCTTATGGAGCTCTATAATTCGCCAACACTCACCATTGTATATCATGCTCTTATCGCGCTCTTTAGCTCGCCATTGTTTATCACACTCTTATTGTGCTCTAATTGCACTCTTATTGCACTCAAGAGCTCGCCATTGTTTATCGTGCTCTATAACTCACCATCACTCGCCATTGCTTATCGTGCTCTATAGCTCGCAATTGTTCATCGCGCTCTATAGCTCGCCATCTCTCGCCATTGTTTATCATGCTCTTATTGCACTATAATCCTGCTCTATAGCATGCCATTGTTTAACGTGCTCTTATCGTGCTCTTATGACGGTCTATAGCTCACCATTTTTTAATGCGGTCCTATTGTGCTCTTATTGCGCTGTATAGCTCACCATTGTTTACCGCGCTCTACATCACTCACCATTGTTTACTGCTCTCTATAGCTCACCATTGTTTATCACTCTTTTATTGTGTTCTATAGCTTGCCATCACTCGCCATTGTTCATTGTGCTCTTATCGCCCTCTATAACTTGCCATTGTTTATCACGCTCTTATGGTGCTCCTATGGAGCTCTATAACTCACCATCACTCACCATTATTTATTGTACTCTTATCACACTCTAGCTTGCCATTGTTTATCACGCTCTTATTGTGCTCTATAGCTTGCCATTGTTTATCATGCTGTTATGGCGCTCTACATCACTTGCCATCACTCGCCATTGTTTATCACGCTCTACAGCTCTCCATCACTCGTCATTGTTTATCGTTCTCTTATCGCGCTCTATAGCTTGCCATTGTTTATCCTGCTATTTAGCTCGCCATTGTTTATCTCGCTCTTATCACGCTCTATATCTTGCCATTGTTTATTGCACTCTTTTTGCAATCTATAGCGCGCCATTGTTTATTGCGCTGTTATTGCGCTGTTATTGCGCTGTTATTGCGCACTAATTGCGCTCCTATTGCACTCTATAGCTCAACATTGTTTATCGCGCTCTATAGCTCACAATCACTTGTCATTGTTTATCGGGCTCTTATCATGCTCTTATCGCACTCTGTAGCTTTCCATTGCTTATTGCGCTCTTATTGCCCTCTTATAACACTCTTATTGCATTCTATAGCTCGACATTGTTTATTGCACTCTATAGCTTGCCATTGTTTATCGCGCTGTTATCGCGCTCTTATGGAGCTCTATAATTCACCATCACTCGCCATTGTATATCATGCTCTTATTGCACTCTATAGCTTGCCATTACATTTACAGCTGGTGTGGAATTCCAGCTCCATTGTATTGTAATATACTGTGCACTTTCTTGCTTCTCCCTCCTTATGTATATAAAATACTAATGTTGATTTGAATATGTCCCTGATAGCTGCCGGGACCTATCCGGGCAGTCCCTTGCCCTCCTAGGACAAGCTATACCAATTTGCTTGTAATGTTTGCGATTATCTCCATGAGCATGCGCCCTTTGGCACCGGCGCATGCGCAGACGCGTATGTCTCCGGTGTGCGGGCGGCCATGTTCTTGGAGCCTTACATGCGCAGTAGCGCTAACACGCACGCGCATTCTGGATGTAGGAGGGGCGGACTGGCCACCCGGCTGCCTCCTGCATCCAGCTGAGAGGGGGATTACTAATTAGAGACTGGTGCCTATAAAAACCATGGACGGACCAGGAGATGGTCACCTTCCCCTGACGAAGCTGCCAGGCGTAGGCAGCGATACGCGTGGGAGCGCCATACCTCGTGCCCTTATGCATCCTAAAACTGGTAACTGGTGACTGTTCAATCTGCCTGTTGTTCCCCTTGCTCTTTCCATCCTGTCTCAAAGGAACCCCTTCATCTCTACCCCATCTGGGCCAATTATAACCTGATGTGATAACTTGTGGTTATGCTGCAGAACCTCTTTTTTCTGCATCTAATGTTTGCTTATGCCTGTTGGGGAGTTATCACTTTTTGACCATTTAACTGTGGGTACTAACAAATTCAGGGGGGTTCCCTGATGTTTACTCCATGCTAAAAGGGGAATCCAGGTTATACATTTATCATATTGATTACTGATGGGGATCCACATGGTGAAATCTTTTTGAATGGTATTTTGGACCCCATAGGTATAAATGTGTGTACTCTATATATTTAATTACTGAAACCGGTTTCTTGGGCAATTGGAAATGAGGTTTTCAATGATATATTATTGTCATATGAAATGTTATAGCTCTATTTGGCTATTTTAATTGTTTTTATTTTTCTGTGTGATCATTCTATGTCTGTGTGAAATTATTGATATGTAATAAATTTTGTTAAATATTTTCACTAATTTTGGAGGTTGTATCGCTTTTTTGGACCTTTTCTTGCTAGTCTCTTATAATAAATCCAAAACTGGTCCAGCGATCCCACTTATCTAATATACTTATATTGGTGGTGCCCCCCCCCCCCTCAAGTAAAAACATCTCAGTGTCAGTGAACATTTCTGGATAAATGTTCCTTTCTTGGGGAGTGTAGGCACACAACCCGATTAGGTTTCTAAAGGGTTTATTAAAGTTGCTATTGTGTGTTTTTTGATTTTTTGATTACTAATTCACTTACTAGCCTTTTATTGGGATCCCCATATCTCATTTAACAGAGGTTGCCCATTTGGATCTCGGCAGGTTGACCGGGACATGAACTTGGAGGAGAGAGAGAGGGCCTGGAATGGCCAATACAACGAGGTGTTTGAGTTGGTGGATGTAAATGGGGATGATGTGCCCAATGGTGGTGATGAGAGCTTTTCTAAGGTTTCTCCCGAATTGATTAAGCTCAACAAAAACTTTACTAAAACCTGGTGGAACTTAAGGAGTTTGGAACAGTATAAAAAATTGAAAATATTCCCAAGAGGCCTTCGGGTGCAAATCTTCCCCGTCTGGGAGGCGGAGGATTTTCGCAAGAAGTGGGAGACAGGGCTGAAAACTTGCTCTAGTATTTTGATAGATTTGTTGATTTCACATGATAAGACCTTCTTGCACACCCTTAGGGAATCTATTAAGTCTAGGGAATCCCAATTAGACACCTTTGATAGGACTACTGTAAAACAGTTTCAAACAAAACTAAAAGGTATTATTGACCAATTTTAGAAAGAGGTAATAAAAAGAAAGAAGCAAAAATTAATAAGGGATAAGAGGGATTTTGAGACGGGGAAGGTGTTTAAGTGGGGCCAGAAAGGCAATCCTCGACCTAAACCAAAGCCTAAAAATACCCCAAAACCGAACCCAGGGGATTTGAACACACCAGTAGTACCCTCTCTTCCAGTCCCTAATATATCAGAGGAAGAAGATTTTTTATCTTCAGACCCCAGCGACTTGGAAAGCAAACCCGGAGGGGAAGACGTGGAGGGTCCAAATTTAAGAAAACGTCAGAACAAACTGGACCTAGTAATCCCACCCCCGAAGAGAGCGGTGACCAGGAACAACAAATAGATTAATAATATTAAGTCTAGATGATACCTCTATCTGACCATATTCTTTCTGAAACTGAGGAGAGCTTGTTGAGAAGGGGACTTTCATTTTCACCTATGAATTTGTTAGATACGTTTACCTTTGTGAAGGACCTTTACTTGTTCTGTAGGCAATTGACATTCAAATTGTTATACAAAAAACCCTCTGTTCTAGATTCCCTACCACCACTGGAGAAAATTACCTTCGAAAACCTACTGGGAATGTTGGAGGAAAGTAATGATAACTCGAGCAGGAATCGTCAATTCACAGGTAGACTTCCTTCTCAAACTACCCCTAGCTTTTCGCTTTTTCCTGCAGTACAGATCTTTTTTGACACGGTCTGTAGGGATGTAAATAGATTGAAGATTGATAGATGTAGCCAAAATAATCTTTCCTGGGAGGAGAAAAAGGCATTGCGGGGACTAAGGGAACTTAAAAACGTGATAATTAAGGAAGCAGATAAAGGGGGGAATATTGTCCTTTGGCCATCTGAAATGTACATGTTGGAAGCTAAGAGACAACTGTCGAATAGATCTTATTATCAACCCCTTCCTTCTGACCCTACGCAGGTATTTAAGATGAAGGTGGATCGTGCTATAAATCGGGCTCTCTGTGATGGCATAATTTCAAAAAAGGAGGCGGACTTTCTGACAACAAACCACCCGGTGGTCCCAACATTTTACATGCTCCCAAAGGTCCACAAATCGTTACATCAGCCTCCAGGTAGGCCAATTGTGGCAGGGATTGGTGGATTGCTGGAGAGGCCTTGCTCTTATGTGGATTTCTATCTTCAACCTTTAGCTATCCAACAAAAATCTTATGTTAGAGATTCGGCAGATTTGATTGACCAATTGGAGAGTTTGGAGATCCCGGAGGGTACCTTACTCCTGACACTGGATGTAGAATCACTCTACACAAATATCCAGCATGAACTAGGATTGGAGGCGGTCTCCTTCTTTTTGGAGTCCAATACAACAGGTACGAGGGTACATGACAATTTTTTGTTAAATCTCCTTTCCACCATCCTGAATTGTAATTATTTTGTTTTTGATCGTACATTTTTTTGACAAGTTTCCGGGACCGCAATGGGGGCGCGGTGTGCGCTTTCATATGCAGGCATCTTTTTGGGTTGGTGGGAGGAAACTATTGTCTACAAATCAAGTACCTTCAACGAAAAAGTTTTTCGTTGGTTTCGATACCTGGACGATATCCTAATCCTTTGGTCAGCCTATGAAGAAGAATGTACTAAGTTTGTTGAAGAATTGAATAGTAACTCCTTAAAAATTTATCTGACTTCACAGGCCCCCGCTTTGTCCGTTGATTTTCTTGATCTTACATTACGGATAGTAGGAAGAAGGATTCAGACTGATTTATTTCGTAAATCGACTGCGACAAATAATCTTCTACACTTTGAAAGTTTCCACCCAAAACATCTGAAAAGAGGAATTCCAAAGGGTCAATTTATTCGTTTGAGACGAAATTGCAGTGAATTGGCGGATTTTAGGAAACAAGCATTGGACTTGACAGGACGATTTAAGGCAAGAGGATACCCAAAAAAGGTAATTTCACAGGCCTTCCAACATTCCCTCAAATTAGAAAGGCAGACCCTCCTGAAACCCAACCCCCTTAGAGCCTTGGGGGATCAAGGATTGGGGGTGATCACCCAATATAACAACCAATGGGAAGATCTGAGGGGAATTTTAAAGAAAAATTGGGATATCCTCCTAAGTGAACCGCTACTATCCAATTGTATTCCGACTCATCCACGCCTAATTGCTCGAAGAGCAAGGAATTTGAAAGACACCCTCACGGCAAGTCATTTTACTAGACCTGGGTTGAAACTTGGGAGGGGTATCTCTTTGGAAGGATCCTTCCCGTGTGGGAATTGTAATATATGCCCCTTGATGATTTCTAATGACACTTCTTTTTCTGAAATCTTTTCAACAGTGAGGTAACCGAGAGGTTATTTTAACTGCAGAACAATGAATCTTGTTTACGCGCTTATCTGTCCATGCCCCAAGGTATATATCGGTCAAACTTCACAAGAACTCAGGAAAAGGATCCAACAACATCTATCTAATATTGGAACAGCAAAAAGGGATATTGAGAACGAAGAAAAACGTATTTCATCAGTGGCCTCACATTTTGTGGAAAAACATATGTGCAACACAAGAAACATAAAGATCATGGGCCTAGAGAAGGTCCAGACTAACATCAGAGGAGGAAATAAAACCAAGGAACTACTGCGGCGGGAGTCAGCATGGATCTATAGACTTAACACTCTGACTCCCCATGGAATTAATGAGGAACTCCTGTACACTGGGTTCTATAAATAATCCTCTGTATTTCTGCATAGTAATTGTTGAATAGGGCGGTTGTTTGTTTCCCCTTTCTTTTCCCTAAGATCAAAAATAATATTAAAAAACTTCCTCTAGTTGACCAGTCTGATTACCGCAAAATACGGACTCAGTCTGGTTAACTGTTAGTTAGTTTGATTGGGAATACTATTTGAGTGGGCGGACGTTCCTATTAGACCTTAAAAACCTTCCCCGTATGTGATGTCTATCAACAAGCCTTGGCTGACCCATAATGGGACTACCATAGGTTTGGAGACTGGGTTTGCACTTCCGGGGAATCGATCTTTCCTTTCCTAAAAACACAAAGAACCCCCCCCCCCCTCTCCCCACAAAAACACAAACAATACAAAAAAAACCCCCCCCCTCCTTCTTCCCTCACCTTACTTATTAATTTCACCCCCCTCCCCTTCACCCTCCTCTCTATTTCCTCCTTTTTCCTTTCCTCTTGGGAGAGGTATTGGAGAGAGAGGGGGTTGTTTGGAGGATTACTACTTATTAATTAATTTTAAAAAAAGTTCTTTGTACTGCTCCAGATCTCCTTGTCCCAGGTCATTTTTTAATTGTACCACCTTGTTATGTTAAATCAAATTTATTCTTTTGGGCATGCTCATGAACCTTTCATCTCCAAAGCCCCTTGATATTGTTGTATTTGTCATTATATTTTGGTACGTTTACCTTATTACATTTACAGCTGGTGTGGAATTCCAGCTCCATTGTATTGTAATATACTGTGCACTTTCTTGCTTCTCCCTCCTTATGTATATAAAATACTAATGTTGATTTGAATATGTCCCTGATAGCTGCCGGGACCTATCCGGGCAGTCCCTTGCCCTCCTAGGACAAGCTATACCAATTTGCTTGTAATGTTTGCGATTATCTCCATGAGCATGCGCGCTTCGGCACCGGCGCATGCGCAGACGCGTATGTCTCCGGTGTGCGGGCGGCCATGTTCTTGGAGCCTTACGTGCGCAGTAGCGCTAACGCGCAGCGCATTCTGGATGTAGGAGGGGCGGACTGGCCACCCGGCTGCCTCCTGCATCCAGCTGAGAGGGGGATTACTAATTAGAGACTGGTGCCTATAAAAACCATGGACGGACCAGGAGATGGTCACCTTCCCCTGACGAAGCTGCCAGGCGCAGGCAGCGATACGCGTGGGGAGCGCCATACCTTGTGCCCTTGTGCATCCTAAAACTGGTAACTGGTGGCTGTTCAATCTGCCTGTTGTTCCCCTTGCTCTTTCCATCCTGTCTCAAAGGAACCCCTTCATCTCTACCCCATCTGGGCCAATTATAACCTGATGTGATAACTTGTGGTTATGCTGCAGAACCTCTTTTTTCTGCATCTAATGTTTGCTTATGCCTGTTGGGGAGTTATCACTTTTTGACCATTTAACTGTGGGTACTAACAAATTCAGGGGGGTTCCCTGATGTTTACTCCATGCTAAAAGGGGAATCCAGGTTATACATTTATCATATTGATTACTGATGGGGATCCACATGGTGAAATCTTTTTGAATGGTATTTTGGACCCCATAGGTATAAATGTGTGTACTCTATATATTTAATTACTGAAACCGGTTTCTTGGGCAATTGGAAATGAGGTTTTCAATGATATATTATTGTCATATGAAATGTTATAGCTCTATTTGGCTATTTTAATTGTTTTTATTTTTCTGTGTGATCATTCTATGTCTGTGTGAAATTATTGATATGTAATAAATTTTGTTAAATATTTTCACTAATTTTGGAGGTTGTATCGCTTTTTTGGACCTTTTCTTGCTAGTCTCTTATAATAAATCCAAAACTGGTCCAGCGATCCCCACTTATCTAATATACTTATATTGGTGGTGCCCTCCCCCCCTCCCCCTCAAGTAAAAACATCTTATTGCACTCTTATTGCACTCTTATTGCACTCTTATTGCACTCTTATTGCACTCTTGATGCACTCTTATTGCACTCTTGATGCACTCTTATTGCACTCTTATTGCACTCTTATTGCACTCTTATCGTGCTCTATTGTTCGCCATTGTTTATCACACGCTTATCGCACTCTGTAGCTCACCATTGTTTATTGCGCTGTAATTGCGCTGTTATTGTGCTCTTTTTGCACTCTTATCATGCTCAATAGCTCACCATTGTGTATCGCGCTGTTATCGTGCTCTTATGGAGCTCTATAATACACGATCACTCGCCATTGTATATCATGCTATTATCACGCTCTATAGCTCGCCATTGTTTATTGCGCTTTAATTGCACTCTTATCGTTCTCTATAGATCGCCATTGTTTAATGTGCTCTCATTGCACTCTTATCGCGCTTTGTAGCTCACCAGTGTTTATTGCGCTGTAATTGCACTGTAATTGCGCTCTTATTGCACTCTTATCGCGCTCAATAGCTCACCATTGTTTAATGCGCTCCTATCGTGCTCTTATCGCACTGTATAGCTCACCATTGCATATCGTGCTCTTATGGCCCTCTTATGGAGCTCTATAACTCACCATCACTCGCCATTGTTAATCGTGCTCTTATTGCGCTCTACAGCTCCCCATCACTCGCCATTGTTAATCTCGCTCTTATCATGCTCTTATCACACTCTGTAACTCGCCATTGTTTATTGCTTTCTTATTGCGCTCTTATTGCACTCGTATTGCACTCTTATCATGCTCAATAGCTCACCATTGTTTAATGCGGCTCCTATCGTGCTCTTATGGCGCTCTATATCACTCGCCATTGTTTATATTGCTCTTATCGCACACTATAGCTCGCCATTGTTTATCGTGCTGTAAAGCTCGCCATTGTTTATCGCACTCTATAGCTCGCCATTGTTTATTGTGCTCTTATCGTACTCTTATGGAGCTCTATAACTCATGATCACTCACCAATGTTTATTATGCTCTTATCGTGCTCTACATCACTCGCCATAACTCTCCATTGTTTATCCTACTCTTATCACGCTCTATTGCTCTCCATTGTTTATTGCACTGTAATTGCACTGTAATTGCTCTCTTATTGTGCTCTATAGCTCGCCATTGTTTATTGTGCTCCTATCGCGCTCTATAGCTCATCATCACTTGCCGTTGTTTATCGCGCTCTTATCGCACTCTGTAGCTCACCATTGCTTATTGCACTCTTATTGTGCTCTATAGCTCGTCATTGTTTATCACGCTCTATAGCTCGCCATAGTTTATTGCACTGTAATTGCGCTGTAATTGAACTCTTATTATGCTCTATAGCTCGCCATTGTTTATTGTTCTCTTATCGCGCTCTTATCGCCCTCTGTAGTTTTCCATTGCGTATTGCGCTCTTACTGCGCTCTTATAGCATTCTTATTGCACTCTATAGCTCACCATTGTTTACCGCGCTCTATATCTCGCCATTGTTTATCGTGCTCTATAGCTCACCATTGTTTATCGCGCTGTTATCGCACTCTTATGGAACTCTTTAATTCGCCATCACTCGCCATTGTATATCATGCTCTTGTCGCGCTCTATAGCTCAGCATTGTTTATTGCGCTCTTATTGCACTCTTATCAAGCTTTATAGCTCGCCATCACTCGCCATTGTTTATCGTGCTCTTACTGCACTCTTATTGCGCTCTTATCGTGCTCTATAGCTCGCCATTGTTAATCGCGCTCTATAGTTCGCCATCACTCGCCATTGTTTATCGTGCTCTTACTGCACTCTTATTGCACTCTTATTGTGCTCTGTAGCTCGCCATTGTTTATCACATTCTTATCAGGCTCTATAGCTCTCCAATGTTTATTGTGCTGTAGTTGCACTCTTATCGTGCTCTACAGCTTGCCATTGTTTCATGCGCTCTATAGCTCGCCATTGTTTATTGCGCTCTAATTGCACTCTTATCGTGCTCTACAGCTCAACGTTGCTTATCGCGCTCTATATCTCGCCATTGTTTATCGTGCTCTATAGCTCACCATCACTCGGTATTGTTTAATGCGCTCCTATCGTGCTCTTATCGCACTGCATAGCTCACCATTGTTTATCGTGCTTTTATTCACCCAGTTGCCACGTTGCGGCGATCTCTGTTAACTGGGTCCTAACACTGATGAAACTGCCTGATGTCTGTCTGGGCTTTTCCTCATCGGCTGATACCAGAGAGCAAGGGATTTGCAGTCTTATAACTAAAGACAGGTGCTTTGAATATGTAATTGGTGCCTTGGGAAAAGAGGTTAACCCCTTAGGCGTGCTAGAGACTGATACCAGAGGGCAATAGCTCATCTCTCACAACTAGAGTGAGGAAGGTGCTAGCAAACGGGTGTTAAACCCATGTCATACACATACACATTATAATGCTGCACTCAGTCCTGTCTATGAAGGTGCTAACTAAACACAATTCTATTTCAAATATAAAATAGTTGCACTCGACATAGACTTATAATGTGTATGTGTATGACATGGGTTTAACACCCGTTTGCTAGCACCTTCCTCACTCTAGTTGTGAGAGATGAGCTATTGCCCTCTGGTATCAGTCTCTAGCACGCCTAAGGGGTTAACCTCTTTTCCCAAGGCACCAATTACATATTCAAAGCACCTGTCTTTAGTTATAAGACTGCAAATCCCTTGCTCTCTGGTATCAGCCGATGAGGAAAAGCCCAGACAGACATCAGGCAGTTTCATCAGTGTTAGGACCCAGTTAACAGAGATCGCCGCAACGTGGCAACTGGGTGAATTATCGATTTGGCCATTTCCATAATACCAAGTATCTCTACTTTTTCATTTTTCAGTTTTCTCTATTGTGAAATAAGTCTATGTCAAGTGCAACTATTTTATATTTGAAATAGAATTGTGTTTAGTTAGCACCTTCATAGACAGGACTGAGTGCAGCATTATAATGTGTATGTATCGTGCTTTTATGGCAGTCTATAGCTTGCCATTGTTTATCGCGCTCTTATGGCGCTCTATATCATTTGTCATTGTTTATCGCGCTCTATAGCTCTCCATTGTTTATCGTGCTCTTATGGCCCTCTTATGGAGCTCTATAACTCACCATTACTCGCCATTGTTAACTGTGCTCTTATTGCGCTCTACAGCTGGCCATCACTCGCCATTTTTGTGCTTTCATTGTGCTTTACAGCTTGCCATCACTCGTTATTGTTTATCTTAGTCTAATTGCACTCTTATCGCGCTCTTATTGCGCTCCATAGCTCGCCATCACTTGCCATTGTTTATCGTGCTCTTATCGTGCTCTTTTTGCATTCTCTAGCTTGCCATTGCTTATTGCACTCTTATTTCGCTGTTATTGTGCTCTTATTGCGCTCTTATTGCACTCTTATTGCACTCTTTTCGCGCTCAATAGCTCGCCATGGTTTAATGCGATCCTATCAAGTTCTTATCGCACTGTATAGTTCACCATTGTTTATCGCACTCTTATGGCACTCTACATCACTCTCCATTGTTTATCTTTGCGCTGTAATTGCACTTTTATTGCACTCTTATCATGCTCAATAGCTCGCCATTGTTTATGGTGCTCTTATCGCATTCTTATCGCACTCTGTAGCTTTCCATTGCTTATTGCTCTCTTATTGTGCTCTTACGGCACTCTTATTGCACACTATAGCTCGCCATTGTTTATCGCGCTCTATAGCTCGCCATTGTTTATCGCGCTCTACAGCTCGCCATTGTTAATCGCACTGTTATCGCGCTCTTATGGAGCTCTATAATTTGACATCACTCGCCATTGTATATCATGCTCTTAACGCGCTCTATAGCCCGCCATTGTTTATTGCGCTGTAATTGCGCTCTTATTGCGCTCTTTTTGCACTCTTATTGAGCTCAATAGCTCACCATTGTTTAATGCGCTGTTATTGCGCACTTATGGAGCTTTATAATTCGCCATCACTCGCCATTGTATATCATGCTGTTATGGTGCTCTATAGCTCTCCATTGTTTATCGAGCTCTATAGCTCGCTATTGTTTATTGCACTCTAATTGTGCTGTAATTGCATTCTTATCGTGCTCTATAGCTCACAATCACTTGCCATTGTTTATCGCGCTCTTTTCGTGTTCTTATCTCACTCTGTAGCTTTCCATTGCTTATTGCGCTCCTATTGTGCTTTTATATCACTCTTATTGCACTATTATCGTGCTCTATAGCTTGCCATTGTTTAACGTGCTCTTATCGCGCTCTTATGACGGTCTATAGCTCACCATTGTTTAATGCGCTCCTAATGTGCGATTATCGCGCTGTATAGCCCACCATTGTTTACCGCGCTCTTATGGTGCACTATAGCTTCTTTATCGCACTCTACATCACTCACCATTGTTTATTGCTCTCTATAGCTCGCCATTGTTTATCCCACTTTTATTGTGCTCTATAGCTTGCCATCACTCGCCATTGTTTAATGTGCTGTTATCGCGTTCTTATGACGGTCTACAGCTCACCATTGTTTAATGCGCTCTTATTGCAATCTTATCATGCTCTATAGCTCGCCATTGTTTATCGCGGTCTATAGCTCGCCATTGTTTAATGCGCACTTATTGCACTTTTATTGCACTTTTTTTCCCCTCAATAGCTTGCCATTGTTTAATGTGCTCTTATGGCACTCTAAAGCTCGCTATTGTTTATCGCGCTCTACATCACTCACCATTGTTTATTGCTCTCTATAGCTCGCCATTGTTTATCACACTTTTATTGTGCTCTATAGCTTGCCATTGTTTATCACGCTCTTATGGCGCTCTTATGGAGCTCTATAACTCACCATCACTCGCCATTGTTTATTGTGCTCTTATCGCACTCTAGCTTGTCATTGTTTATTGCGCTCTTATTGCAATCTATAGCTCGCCATTGTTTATTGCGCTGATGTTGTGCTGTTATTGCACACTAATTGCACTCTTATTACACTCTATAGCTTGCCATTGTTTATTGCGCTCTATAGCTCGACATTGTTTATCACGCTCTGTAGCTCAACATCACTTCTCACTGTTTATCGCACTCTTATCATGCTCTTATCGCACTCTGTAGCTTTCCATTGCTTATTGCGCTATTATTGCACTCTTATAGCACTCTTATTGCATTCTATAGCTTGCCATTGTTTATCGCGCTGTTATTGCGCTCTTATGGAGCTCTATAATTCGCCATCACTCGCAATTGTGTATCATGCTCTTATTGCACTCTTATTGCACTCTTATCGTGCTCTATTGCTCGCCATATTTTATCGGGCTCTTATCACGCTCTGCAGCTCACCATTGTTTATTGTGCTGTAATTGTGCTGTATTTCTGCTCTTATTGCGCTCTTTTTGCACTCTTATCGCACGCAATAACTCACCATTGTTTAATGCGCTGTTATCACACTGTTATGGAGCTCTATAACTCACCATCACTCGCCATTGTTAACCGTGCTCTTTTTGCGCTCTACAGCTCCCCATCACTCGCCATTGTTTATCTTGTTCTTATCGTGCTCCTACCACACTCTGTAGCTCGCCATTGCTTATTCCTCTCTTATTGCACTCTTATTGCACTCGTATTGCACTCTTATCGTGCTCAAAAGCTCACCATTGTTTAATGCGCTCCTATTGTGCTCTTATGGCGCTCTATATCACTCGTCATTGTTTATAGCGCTCTTATCGCGCACTATAGCTCGCCATTGTTTATCGTGCTGTAAAACTTGCCATTGTATATCGTGCTCTATAGCTCGCCATTGTTTAGCGTGCTTTTATCGTGCTGTTATGGAGCTCTATAACTTACCATCTCTCACCATTGTTTATTGTGCTCTTATCGCGCTCTATAGCTTGCCATTGTTTATCGCTCTTACTGCTTAATAGCTCGCCATTCTTTATTGTGCTCTCATCACGCTTGTCGCCCTCTGTAGCTTTCCATTGCGTATTGCGCTCTTACTGCGCTCCTATAGCACTCTTTTTGCACTCTGTAGCTCGCCATTGTTTATCGCGCTCTATATCTCGCCATTGTTTATCGTGCTTTATAGCTCGCCATTGTTTATCGCGCTGTTATTGCTCTCTTATGGAGCTCTATAATTCGCCATCACTCACCATTGTATATCATGGTCTTGTCACGCTCTATAGCTCGGCATTGTTTATTGCGCTCTAATTGCGCTCTTATTGCACTCATATCAAGCTCTATAGCTCGCCATTGTTTATCGCGCTCTACAGCTCGCCATTGTTTAATGCGCTCTTATTGCACTCTTATTGCACTCTTATTGCACTCTTATTACACTCTTATTGCACTCTTATCGTGCTCTATAGCTCGCCATTGTTAATCGCGCTCTATACCTCGCCATCACTCGCCATTGTTTATCACGTTCTTATCGCGCTCTATAGCTCTCCAATGTTTATTGCGCTGTAATTGCACTGTAATTGGACTGTAATTGCGCTCTTATTGCACTCTTATTGCGCTCTATAGCTCGCCATTGTTTATTGTGCTCTTATCGCGCTCTTATCGCCCTCTGTAGCTTTCCATTGCGTATTGCGCTCTTACTGCGCTCTTATAGCACTCTTATTGCACTCTATAGTTCGCCATTGTTTATCGCGCTCTAAATCTCGCCATTGTTTATCGTGCTTTATAGCTCGCCATTTTTTATCGCGCTGTTATCGCTTTCTTATGGAGCTCTATAATTCACCATCACTCGCCATTGTATATCATGCTCTTGTCGCGCTCTATAGCTCGGCATTGTTTATTGCGCTCTAACTGCGCTCTTATTGTACTCATATCAAGCTCTATAGCTCGCCATTGTTTATCACACTCTTATTGTGCTCTATAGCTCGCCATTGTTCATCATGCTCTATAGCTCGCCATCACTCGCTATTGTTTAGTGCGCTCCTATCGAGCTCTTATCGCGCTCTATAGCTCGCCATTGTTTATCGCACTCTATAGCTCGCCATTGTTTATTGCGCTCTTATTGCGCTCTTATTGCGCTCTTATTGCACTCTTATTGCACTCTTATCGTGCTCTATAGCTCGCCTTTGTTAATCGCGCTCTATAGCTCGCCATCACTCACCATTGTTTATCATGCTCCTACTGCACTCTTATTGCACTCTTATCGCGCTCTGTAGCTCGCCATTGTTTATCACGTTCTTATTGCGCTCTATAGCTCTCCAATGTTTATTGCGCTGTAATTTCACTGTGATTGCACTCCTATTGCACTCTAATGCGCTCAATAGCTCGCCATTGTTTAATGCGCTCCTATCGTTCTCTTATCGCACTGTATAGCTCACCATTGTTTATCGTGGTCTTATGGTGTTCTATATCACTCGCCATTGTTTATCTCGCTCTTATCGTGGTCTTATCACACTCTATAGCTCGCCATTGCTTATTGCTCTCTTATTGAGTTCTTATTGCACTCTATTGCACGCTTATAGCACTCTTACTGTGCTCTATAGCTCGCCATTGTTTATTGTGCTCTTTTCGCACTCTTATGGTGGTCTATAGCTCACCCTTACTCGCCATTTTTTTGTGCTCTTATTGCGCTCCATAGCTTGACATCACTTGCTATTGTTTATTGCACTCTTATCATGCTCTTATTGCATTCTCTAGCTTGCCATTGCTTATTGCACTCTTATTGCACTCTTATTGCACTCTTATTGCACTCTTATTGCACTCTTATCGCGCTCAATAGCTCGCCATGGTTTTATGCGATCCTATCAAGTTCTTATCGCACTGTATAGTTCACCATTGTTTATCGCACTCTTATGGCGCTCTATATCACTCGCCATTGTTTATCTTTGCGCTGTAATTGTGCTCTTATTGCACTTTTATTGCACTCTTATCATGCTCAATAGCTAGCCATTGTTTATGGTGCTCTTATCGCGTTCTTATCGCATTCTGAAGCTTTCTATTGGTTATTGCTCTCTTTATGCTCGTCATTGTTTATCTCGCTCTATAGCTTGCCATTGTTTATCGTGCTCTAATTGCACTCTGATTACAGTCTAATCGTGCTCTATAGCTCACCATTGTTTAATGCGCTCTTATTGCACTGTTATTGCCCTCTTATTGCTCTCTTATCGTGCTCTATAGCTCGCCATTTTTTATTGCACTCTTATTGCACTCAATAGCTCGCCATTGTTTATCGTGCATTATAACTCACTATCACTCGCCATTGCTTATCGTACTCTATAGCTCACCATTGTTTATTGTGCTCTTATCGCGCTCTTAACGCGCACTTATGGAGCTCTATAATTCGCCATCACTCGCCATTGTATATCATGCTCTTATCGCGCTCTATACCTCGCCATAGTTTATCACACTCTTATTGTGCTCTATAGATCGCAATTGTTCATCACGCTCTATAGCTTGCCATCACTCGCCATTGTTTATCGTGCTCTTATTGCACTCTTATTGCACTATTATCGTGCTCTAAAGATCGCCATTGTTTATCGTGCTCTATAGCTCGCCATTGTTTATTGTGCTCTTATCGTACTGTTATGGAGCTCTATAACTCACGATCACTCACCAATGTTTATTATGCTCTTATAGTGCTCTACATCACTCGCCATAACTCTCCATTGTTTATCCTGCTCTTATCGCGCTCTATTGCTCTCCATTGTTTATTGCACTGTAATTGCACTGTAATTGCTCTCTTATTGTGCTCTATAGCTCGCCATTGTTTATTGTGCTCCTATCGCGCTCTATAGCTCATCATCACTTGCCGTTGTTTATCGCGCTCTTATCGCACTCTGTAGCTCGCCATTGCTTATTGCACTCTTATTGTGCTCTATAGCTCGTCATTGTTTATCACGCTCTATAGCTCGCCATAGTTTACTGCACTGTAATTGCGCTGTAATGGCACTCTTATTATGCTCTATAGCTCGCCATTGTTTATTGTTCTCTTATCGCGCTCTTATCGCCCTCTGTAGTTTTCCATTGCGTATTGCGCTCTTACTGCGCTCTTATAGCACTCTTATTGCACTCTATAGCTCGCCATTGTTTATCGCGCTCTATATCTCGCCATTGTTTATCGTGCTCTATAGCTCACCATTGTTTATCGCGCTGTTATCGCACTCTTATGGAGCTCTTCAATTCGCCATCACTCGCCATTGTATATCATGCTCTTGTTGCGCTCTATAGCTCAGCATTGTTTATTGCACTCTTATTGCACTCTTATCAAGCTCTATAGCTCGCCATCACTCGCCATTGTTTATTGTGCTCTTACTGCACTCTTATTGCACTCTTATCGTGCTCTATAGCTCGCCATTGTTAATCGCGCTCTATAGTTCGCCATCACTCGCCATTGTTTATCGTGCTCTTACTGCACTCTTATTGCACTCTTATTGTGCTCTGTAGCTCGCCATTGTTTATCACATTCTTATCGCGCTCTATAGCTCTCCAATGTTTATTGTGCTGTAGTTGCACTCTTATCTTGCTCTACAGCTTGCCATTGTTTCATGCGCTCTATAGCTCCCCATTGTTTATTGGGCTCTAATTGCACTCTTATCGTGCTCTACAGCTCGCCATTGTTTATCGTGCTCTATAGCTCACCATCACTCGGTATTGTTTAATGCGCTCCTATCGTGCTCTTATCGCACTGCATAGCTCACCATTGTTTATCGTGCTCTTATGGCAGTCTATAGCTTGCCATTGTTTATCGTGCTCTTATGGCGCTCTATATCATTTGTCATTCTTTATCGCGCTCTATAGCTCTCCATTGTTTATCGGCCCTCTTAACTCACCATCACTCGCCATTGTTAACTGTGCTCTTATTGCGCTCTACAGCTGGCCATCACTCGCCATTTTTTATGTGCTTTCATTGTGCTTTACAGCTTGCCATCACTCTTTATTGTTTATCTTAGTCTAATTGCACTCTTATCGCGCTCTTATTGCGCTCCATAGCTTGCCATCACTTGCCATTGTTTATCGTGCTCTTACCGTGCTCTTTTTGCATTCTCTAGCTTGCCATTGCTTATTGCACTCTTATTTCGCTGTTATTGAGCTCTTATTGCGCTCTTATTGCACTCTTTTCGCGCTCAATAGCTCGCCATGGTTTAATGCGATCCTATCAAGTTCTTATCGCACTGTATAGTTCACCATTGTTTATCGCACTCTTATGGCACTCTACGTCACTCTCCATTGTTTATCTTTGTGCTGTAATTGTGCTGTTATTGCACTTTTATTGCACTCTTATCATGCTAAATAGCTCGCCATTGTTTATGGTGCTCTTATCGCATTCTTATTGCACTCTGTAGCTTTCCATTGCTTATTGCTCTCTTTTTGCGCTCTTACGGCACTCTTATTGCACACTATAGCTCGCCATTGTTTATCGCGCTCTACAGCTCGCCATTGTTAATCGCGCTGTTATCGCGCTCTTATGGAGCTCTATAATTTGACATCACTCGCCATTGTATATCATGCTCTTAACGCGCTCTATAGCCCGCCATTGTTTATTGCGCTGTAATTGCGCTCTTATTGCGCTCTTTTTGCAATCTTATTGAGCTCAATAGCTCACCATTGTTTAATGCGCTGTTATTGCGCACTTATGTAGCTTTATAATTCGCCATCACTCGCCATTGTATATCTTGCTGTTATCGTGCTCTATAGCTCTCCATTGTTTATCGCGCTCTATAGCTCACCATTGTTTATTGCGCTCTAATTGTGCTGTAATTGCACTCTTATCGTGCTCTATAGCTCGCCATTGTTTATCGTGCTCTATAGCTCACAATCACTTGCCATTGTTTATCGCGCTATTTTCGTGTTCTTATCTCACTCTGTAGCTTTCCATTGCTTATTGCGCTCTTATTGTGATTTTATATCACTCTTATTGCACTATTATCGTGCTCTATAGCTTGCCATTGTTTAACGTGCTCTTATCGCGCTCTTATGACGGTCTATAGCTCACCATTGTTTAATGCGCTCCTAATGTGCTATTATCGCGCTGTATAGCCCACCACAGTTTACCGCGCTCTACATCACCCACCATTGTTTATTGCTCTCTATAGCTCGCCATTGTTTATCACACTTTTATTGTGCTCTATAGCTTGCCATCACTCGCCATTGCTATTGTGCTTTTATCGTGCTCTATAGCTTGCCATTGTTTATCACGCTCTTATGGCGCTCTTATGGAGCTCTATAACTCACCATCACTCGCCATTGTTTATTGCGCTCTTATTGCAGTCTATAGCTCGCCAATGTTTATTGTGCTGATGTTGTGCTGTTATTGCACACTAATTGCGCTCTTATTACACTCTATAGCTTGCCATTGTTTATTGCGCTCTATAGCTCGACATTGTTTATCGCGCTCTGTAGCTCAACATCACTTCTCACTGTTTATCGCACTCTTATCATGGTCTTATCGCACTCTGTAGCTTTCCATTGCTTATTGCACTATTATTGCACTCTTATAGCACTCTTATTGCATTCTATAGCTTGCCATTGTTTAACGCGCTGTTATTGCGCTCTTATGGAGCTCTATAATTCGCCATCACTCGCAATTGTATATCATGCTCTTATTGCACTCTTATTGCACTCTTATCGTGCTCTATTGCTCGCCATATTTTATCGTGCTCTTATCACGCTCTTTAGCTCGCCATTGTTTATCACACTCTTATCACGCTCTGCAGCTCACCATTGTTTATTGTGCTGTAATTGTGCTGTATTTCTGCTCTTATTGCGCTCTTTTTGCTCAATAGCTCACCATTGTTTAATGCGCTGTTATCACACTGTTATGGACCTCTATAATTCACCATCACTCGCCATTGTATATCATGCTCCTATCGCGCTCTATAGCTTGCCATTATTTATCGTGCTCTTATTGCACTCTTATTGCACTATTATCGTGTTCTATAGCTTGCCATTGTTTAGCGTGCTCTTATCGCGCTCTTATGACGGTCTAACAGCTCACCTTTGTTTAATGCACTCTTATTGCACTCTTATTGCAATCTAATCGTGCTCTATAGCTCGCTATTGTTCATCGCGCTCTATAGCTCGCCATCACTCGCCATTGTTTATAGTGCTCTCATTGCACTCTTATTGCGCTCTATTGCTCGCCACTGTTTATCGTGCTCTTATCGCGTCTATAGCTCGCCATTGTTTAATGCGCACTTATTGCACTTTATTGCACTTTTTTTTATCGCCTCAATAGCTCGCCATTGTTTAATTGTATGCGCTCTTATGATGGCACTACAAGCTCGCCATTGTTTATCGCGCTCTAACATCACTCACCATTGTTTATTGCTCTATAGCTCGCCATTGTTTATCACACTTTTATTGCCTCTATAGCTGCCATCACGCGCCATTGTTTATTGTGCTCTAATCGCTCACTTTATCGCTACTGTATAGCTCACCATTGTTTATCGTACACTTTATGCCTCTTATGGAGCTCTATAACTCTCCATCACACGCCCATTGTTTAACCGTGCTCTTATTGCGCTCTACAGCCCCATAGCTCCCATTGTTTATCTACCTCTTATCGTGCTTCTTATCACACCTCGTAGCTCGCCATTGCTTATTGCCTCTTATGCGCTCTTATTGCACTCGTATTGCACTCTTATCACGCTCAATAGCTCACCATTGTTTATCGTACTCTTATGGCCCTCTTATGGAGCTCTATAACTCTCCATCACTCGCCATTGTTAACTGTGCTCTTATTGCGCTCTACAGCTCCCCATCACTCGCCATTGTTTATCTCGCTCTTATCGTGCTCTTATCACACTCTGTAGCTCGCCATTGCTTATTGCTCTCTTATTGCACTCGTATTGCACTCTTATCACGCTCAATAGCTCACCATTGTTAATTGCACTGTAATTGCGCTGTAATTGCACACTTATTGCACTCTTATTGAACTCTTATCATGCTCTATAGCTCGCCATTGTTTATTGTGCTCTTATCGTGCTCTTATCGCCCTCTGTAGCTTTACATTGCGTATTGCGCTCTAACTGCGCTTTTATAGCACTCTTATTGCACTCTATAGCTCGCCATTGTTTATCGCACTCTATATCTCGCTATTGTTTATCGTGCTCTATAGCTCGCCATTGTTTATCGCGCTCTTATGGCGCTCTATATCATTTGCCGTTGTTTATCGCGCTCTATAGCTCGCCATTGTTTATCATGCTCTTATGGCCATCCTATGGAGCTCTATAACTCACCATCACTCGCCATTGTTGATCTCGCTCTTATCGTGCTCTTATCACGCTCAATAGCTCACCATTGTTTAATGCGCTCTTATCGCGCACTGTAGTTTTGCCATTGTTTATCGTGCTGTAAAACTCGCCATTGTTTATCGTGCTCTATAGCTCGCCATTGTTTATCGTGCTCTTATCGTGCTCTTATGGAGCTCTATAACTCACCATCACTCACCATTGTTTATTGTGCTCTTATCGCGCTCTATAGCTTGCCATTGTTTATCGCTCTTACTGATTAATAGCTCGCCATTGTTTATTGTGCTCTTAACGCGCTCTTATCGCCCTCTGTAGCTTTCCATTGCGTATTGCGCTCTTATAGCACTCTTATTACACTCTATAGCTCGCCATTGTTTATCACACTGTTATCGCTTTCTTATGGAGCTCCATAATTCGCCATCACTCGCCATTGTATATCATGCTCTTGTCGCGCTCTATAGCTCGGCATTGTTTATTGCGCTCTAATTGCGCTCTTATTGCACTCATATCAAGCTCTATAGTTCGCCATTGTTTATCGCACTCTATATCTCGCCATCGTTTATCGTGCTCTATAGCTCGCCATTGTTTTTCGTGCTGTTATCGCATTCTTATAGAGCTCTATAATTCGCCATCACTCGCCATTGTATATCATGCTCTTATCGCGCTCTATAGCTCACCATTGTTTATTACACTCTTATTCTGCTCTATAGCTCACTATTGTTCATTGCGCTCTATAGCTCGCCATCACTCGCTATTGTTTAATGCGTTCCTATCGTGCTCTTATCGCACTGTATAGCTCACCATTGTTTATCATGCTCTTATGGCGGTCTATAGCTTGCCATTGTTTATCGCGCTCTATAGCTCGCCATTGCTTATCGTGCTCTTATGGCCCTCTTATGGAGCTCTATAACTCACCATCACTCGCCATTGTTAACTGTGCTCTTATTGCGCTCTACAGCTCACCTTCACTCGCCATTGTTTATCTCGCTCTTATCGTGCTCTTATCACACTCTGTAGTTCGCCATTGCTTATTGCTCTCTTATTGAGCTCTTATTGCACTCGTATTGCATTCTTATTGCACACTTATTGCACTCTTACTGTGCTCTATAGCTCGCCATTGTTTATTGTGCTCTTTTTGCACTCTTATGGCGGTCTATAGCTCACCATCACTCGTCATTTTTTTTGTGCTTTTATTGCGCTTCATAGCTTGCCATCACTTGCCATTGTTTATCGCGCTCTTATCATGCTCTTATTGCATTCTCTAGCTTGCCATTGCTTATTGCACTCTTATTTCGCTCTTATTGTGCTGTAATTGTGCTCTTATTGCACTTTTATTGCACTCTTATCATGCTCAATAGCTCGCCATTGTTTATGGTTCTCTTATCGCATTCTTATCGCGCTCTGTAGCTTTCCATTGCTTATTGCTCTCTTATTGCGCTCTTATGGCACTCTTATTGCACACTATAGCTCGCCATTGTTTATCGCGCTCTATAGCTCGCCATTGTTTATCGTGCTCTACAGCTCGCCATTGTTTATCGCGCTGTTATCGCGCTCTTATGGAGCTCTATAATTCGACATCACTCGCCATTGTATATCATGCTCTTATTGCGCTCTATAGCTCGCCATTGTTTATCACACTCTTATCATGCTCTTATCATACTCTGTAGCTCGCCATTACTTATTGCATTCGTATTGCACTCGTATTGCACTCTTATTGCACTCTTACTGTGCTCTATAGCTCGCCATTGTTTATTGTGCTCTTTTCGCACTCTTATGGCGGTCTAAAGCTCACCATCACTTGCCATTTTTTTTGTGCTTTTATTGCGCTTTACAGCTTGCCATCACTCACCATTGTTTATCTTGGTCTAATCGCACTCTTATCGCGCTCTTATCGCACACTATAGCTCGCCATTGTTTATCGTGCTGTAAAGCTCGCCATTGTTTATCACGTTCTATAGCTCGCTATTGTTTATCATGCTCTCATCGCGCTCTTATGGATGGAGCTCTATAACTCACCATCATTCACCACTGTTTATTATGGTCTTATCGCGCTCTATAGCTCACCATTGTTTATCACTCTTATGGTGCTCTACATTACTCGCCATCACTCTCCATCGTTTATCCTGCTCTTATTGTGCTCTATTGCTCTTCATTGTTTATTGTGCTGTAATTGCTCTCTTATAGCACTCTTACTGCACTCTTATCCTACTCAATAGCTCGCCATTGTTTATTGTGCTCTTATTGCGCTCTATTGCTCGCCATCACTTGCCGTTGTTTATCGCGCTTTTATCGCACTATAGCTCGCCATTGCTTTTTGCACTCTTATTGTGCTCTATAGCTCTCCATTGTTTATCGTGCTCTATAGCTCGCCATAGTTTATTGCGCTGTAATTGCACTCTTATTGCACTCTTATCATTCTCTATAGCTCGCCATTGTTTATTGTGCTCTTATCACGCTCTTATCGCCCTCTGTAGCTTTCCATTGCGTATTGCGCTCTTACTGCGCTCTTAAAGCACTCTTATTGCACTCTATAGCTCGCCATTGTTTATCGTGCTCTATATCTCGCCATTGTTTATCGTGCTTTATAGCTCGCCATTGTTTATCGCGCTGTTAGTGCTCTCTTATGGAGCTCTATAATTCGCCATCACTCACCATTGTATATCATGGTCTTGTCACGCTCTATAGCTCGGCATTGTTTATTGCGCTCTAATTGTGCTCTTATTGCACTCATATCAAGCTCTATAGCTCGCCATTGTTTATCGCGCTCTACAGCTCGCCATTGTTTAATGCGCTCTTATTGCACTCTTCTTGCACTCTTAATACACTCTTATTGCACTCTTATCGTGCTCTATAGCTCGCCATTGTTAATCGCGCTCTATACCTCACCATCACTCGCCATTGTTTATCACGTTCTTATCGCGCTCTATAGCTCTCCAATGTTTATTGCGCTGTAATTGCACTGTAAGGGTAAGTGCACACTGGGCGGGTTTTCGGCGGTTTACCAGTGTAAACCGCCGTTTTGCATACATTAGTTTTATTTAAATTAATGTTAATCCAAACCGGCGTTTGGATTAACATTGAAACTAATGTAACCCGCCCAAGGCTGTGCACATACCGGCGGTTACCCAGCGTCATCCGTTGCTAACCCGCAGGTTTCCCAGCGGGTTAGCAAAGAATGACCAAGTTCTAAAAACCGGCCGGTTCTGCAGCGGCTGCAAGCAGAATCATGTGCTGCTTCCAGCCGCTGCAGAATCGCCGCCGAGAACCCGCTGGGCAGCCGCCGGATACCGCCCGTCTCCCGCAGCTCATACCCGCCAAGAAGCCGGTGCACGGCGCCGGAGCTTCCTGGCGGGTCCCGCCAGCAGCCGCCGACCGAACCGCCGGGTAATGTGCACTTACCCTAATTGCACTGTATTTGCACTGTAATTGCACTGTAATTGTGCTCTTATTGCACTCTTATTGTGCTCAATAGCTCACAATTGTTTAATGCGCTCCTTTCGTGCTCTTATCGCACTGTATAGCTTACCATTGTTTATCGTGCTCTTATGGCCCTCTTATGGCGCTCTATAACTCACCATCACTCGCCATTGTTAACCGTGCTCTTTTTGCGCTCTACAGCTCCCCATCACTCGCCATTGTTTATCTTGCTCTTATCGTGCTCTTATCACACTCTGTAGCTCGCCATTGCTTATTCCTCTCTTATTGCGCTCTTATTACACACTTATTGCACTCTTACTGTGCTCTAACTCCCATTTTTATTGTGCTCTTTTTTGGCACCTTATGGCGGTCTATAGCTCACCATCACTCGCCATTTTTTTTTCTTTTATTGCGCTCCAAAAATTTTTTCCATCACTGCTTGTTTTTTGCCTTTATCTTTCCTATTGCATTCTCAGCTTCCATTGCTTATTGCACTCTTATTCCTTTTTTGGCTCTTATTGCGCTCTTGATCCCTTATTCACTTTTTATCGCGCTCAAACCCCTCGCCATGGTTTAATGCCCCCAATCAATTCTTAAATCCACTGATATTTTTCACATTTTTTCGCCTCTATAATTCATTTGCCTTTGTTTATCTTTGCCGTAATTGTGCTCTTATTGCACTTTTTATGCTCAATACTCGCCTTGTTTATGTTTTCTTATCGCTTTTATCGCACCCCGATTTCCATTGGGAAATTTTCTCTTATGCGCTCTTTATGGCACCCCTTTTGCACCAAACTCGCCATGTTTTCCGCTCATAGTTTGCCATTGTTTATGGCTTTATCGCGTCTTATAGCTCTAAAATTCACAATTTGCCATTTATATTTTGCTCTTATCGGCTTTTTAGCTCCCATTTTTTTATTGCCTCTTATCACCATTTTTATGCGCTTTTAATTGCAAACTCTTATTGGCTCAAATAGTCACCATTTTTAAAATTGGGGCTTTATTGGCCCTATGGCTTTTATAATTCCCACACTCGACATTGTATATAACTTTTATGGGCTCTATAGCTCAAGTTGTTTATTGGTCTATAGTCCCTTTGTTTATTGCGCTATAATTTTTTTATTGCACTTTTATCGTGCTGGATACCTCCCCATTGTTATTTTCTCTAATTGGGGCTCTTATTGCCTTTTTGTTTCTTTAACCGGCCCTTTGTTTTTGTTCCTCTTATTGCATCTGAACTCCTTTTGGTTTTTTAACCTTTTTTGTTCCCTAAAAAAGCTGCCATTTTATCCCCCCATAGTTCCCTTTCCCCCTTTTTATTTAATGCGCTCCCAATGTGTTTCTTATGCCGTTTTGCCCCATTGTTTTTTTCGTTTTTAAAAGGCCTTTGGGGGACTCTTTTACCCCCTTTCACCTCACTCCCCCATTTTAATGTGTTTATTCCTCTACACTCGCCTTTCCATTCGCTAATTGTTTATACTCGCTCTTACATGCTCTTTCCCATCTGTACTCGCAATTGATTCTCTCTTTTTGAAGCTCTTTTTTTTCCACTCTAGGATCTTATTGCATTGTTTCACCTTACTGTCTCACTCCCCCTTTGTTTTTGTGCTCTTTTGCACTCCTATGCATATAGTCTCAACCTCCCATTTTTTGTGTCTTTTTTTTGGTTTAAAGTTTCCTTTTACCCAATTGTTTATTTGGTAAAACCCACTTTACCGCCTCTATGGCGCCTAAGCTCCCATTTTAAATCGGGTTAAAACCCCCTTTTGTTTTTTCTCCTATAGCTCCCATTTTTTTATACACTTTTATTGTGCTCATAGCTCCCATCACCGCCATTGTTTATTGTGCTCTTTATCGCGCTCAATGGGCCCATTGTTATCGCCCCTTTTTGGGATTTATGGACTTTACTCACCATTGATGTTTTTTAGGGCCCCTTTTAGGGGCCTTTTAAAAACTCCCTTTTGTTTTTACCTGCTCTTATTGCCTCTACAGCCCCCCTCATCCCAAAATTGTTTATTCCCCGCTCTTATCGTTTCTTAAACACGCTATACTCCCCATTTTTTTAAATCGCCCTTTTGCCTTATGGCATTTTTATCCTGAATTTTTTTATGCGCCTTTTCCCGCGCCGATAGCTCGCATTGTTTATTTGGTTAAAACCCCGCCATTTTTAAAAGGCCTCTTAGCCCCCACCCCTTTTCCCATTGTTTAAACGCCTTTTATCTGCTTTATCGCACTTTTTACTACCATTGTTATCTTTTGCTTTATGGCTCTTATTTTGCCGTTGTTTATCGGCTCTATGGGCTCGCCATTTTTATTGTGCCTTTTGGGCCCTTTTATGAAGCTCTATAATCACCTCATGGGCCCATTTTTTAATGGGCCTTTTTGGGGCCTTTACCTGCCTATCCCCATTTTTTACTCCCTCTTATCGGGCCCTTTATACTCTTAGCTCCCATTTTATTGCCTCTATTGCACTCTTATTCCCTCTTTTTCCCTCTTTTAACCTCTTCTTTTTCTCTATAGCTAAAACCCATTGTTTATTGTGTCGGGCCTCAGAAGGGGTTTTTCAAAATAGCTCACCATATCCCATTTTTTTTTGGGCTTTTATTTCCTTTACGTTTTTCCTCATTGCCATTGTTTATCCGTTATCCCTTTAGGAGCTCTAAAATCACCAAAACCACCATGTTTAATGGCTTTAGCCGCTTAAGCTCACCTTTTTCACTCTTAGTGGCTCTACAATCACTCGCCTCACTCTCATCGTTTTCCGCTCTTATTTCCATTTCCTTTTTTTTATTTTTAATTGTCTCTTATTGCCTTTTATGCGCTTTTATTGCTCTATACCCCCCTTGTTTTTTTTGCGCTGAATTGTCCTTATTGGCATTTTTTCCTAATCCGCCTTTGTTTATGGGGCTTTATCGCGTTCTTTATCACTTCTGAAGTTTTTGCTTATTGCTTTTTATCCTTTTTATGGCATTCTCTTTGCACCTTTTACTGCCATTGTTTATCGCGCTCTATGGGCTTGCCATTGTTTATCCGCTGTTTTTGTGCCTTATGGAGCTCTAAATTGGGGCCATCACTCCCATTGTATATCATGCCTTATGCACTCTATAGCCCCCATTGTTCATCGGCTTTAACCGCCCATATCGCCATTTTTTAAATGGCTTATTTTGTTTTCTTTTTTTGGCACTTTATCATTTTTTAATTCTCCCATTGTTTAAGGCTTTTCGCGCTTTATGGCTAAAATTTTTCCATCCTCGCCATTGTTTTTGGCTTTATTGCTCCTTCTTACTCTAGCTCCATTGTTTATGCTCCCTTTATTTGGCTCTTTATCGCCTGTATACTCACCATTGTTTAAAGGCCTTATGTGCTCTATACTCGCCTTGTTTATCCCCGATCTAAAACCCCACTTCCATTGTTTATTGCTCCTATGGGCCCCCATTTTTATCATGCTTTTTTGTGTATATACTTGTTTTCCTCCCCCATTTTTATATTTCTTTATTGCCTTTTTTGCCTTTTATCGCCTTTAGCTCGCCATTGTTAAATGCCCTTTTTTTGTGCCATACTCGCCATTATTTATGTGCTTTAGCACTTTTTTTGACTCTTATTTTGTTTTAGCTTCGCCTTTTGTTTTTTTCCTCTTATCGCGCTCTATAGCTTCTAAATTTTCTTGCGTTAAATTTGGGTTTTTCCCACTCTTTTTTCACTCATACTCGCCATGTTTAATCCTCTATGGGGGTTTATCGCACTGTTAAAGCTCAAAAATTGTTTACCCGGTTTATGGCCTCTTATGGACTTTTTAATCCCATAAACCCCCTTGTTAATTGCCTTTGCGCTCTAAGCTCCATTGTTTTTTTTGCTCTTTTTCTGCTCTTATCACACTTTTTAGCTCCCATCTTATTCCCTTTCTTATGGCTTTATTCCCTCTATGTGATTTTATCCGCTCTTTTCCCTCCCCCAAATTGTTTAAATGCCTCCTATTTTGGGCTCTTATGGCCTCTTACTCGCCATTTTTTATTTTTCCGCCTCTTATCCCAAAATTAGTCGATTGTTTATGTCTGTAAAACTTGCCTTTTTATGCGTCTATAGCTCGCCATTGTTTTATCGGCTCTTATCTGCTCCTTTATTGACTTTATCCCCAACTCCCATTGTTTATGTGCCTTATCGCCTCAAGTTTGAATTTGTTTATCGCTTTTATGCTTAAATACCACATTTTTATTGGCCCCATGGCGTCTATACTCCCCATTGGGTTTTACCTTTTTCCCCTCTGGCCCCCATTCATTTGCATTTTTCCTCTATAGCTCCCCTTGTTTTCGTGTTTTCTTATTCCCCCTTTTTGATCTTACTGCCTCACTCGCCTTGTTATTGTGCTCTTTTTCCCGCCCCAAATGCTCTCTGTGCTTTCCCATTGGTTTACGCTTTTTGCCCATACTCGATTGTTTACCCCGGCTTTTATATTTTCCCCTTTTTTTGGGGGCCCCATAGCTGCCCCCCTTTTTTTTGGGGAGGGTTTATCGCCCCTTTATGGGGCTCTTTTAAAAATTTCACTGCCATTCTTATATCGGCTTTATGGCTCTTTTGCCCCATTGTTTTCACCCCTTTTGGGCCTCTTTTGCTCCCTCACTTGCATTTTTTAATCCCTCCTATCTTCTTATCCACGGGGTTAGTCCCATTGTTTTCGGCTCTTTGGCGCTTATATCATTTCCCATTTTTATGGCTCTATCTCCCCCTTTTTTGTCTTTTTTTCGCCTCTTATGGGTTTTGTACATCACTCCCATTTTTTTTGGCTTTTTTATTCCTTTAGCTTTTCCACATCGCCTTTGTTTTTTTTGGTCTAACCCCTTTTTCCCCGCACTCATTTTCCTTCTTGTTTATTTTTGCTGTAAACTCGCCATTGTTTATGGGCTTCATACCCCGCATTTTTTTCGTCTCTCAGCCTTTATGGGCTCTAAAAACCCCCATCACCCCAATATTTTTCCTGCTTTTTACGGCTCTTTTGCTCCCATTGTTTATTGCGCTGTAATTCGCTTGTAATTGCCTCTTTTTTGGCTCTATGAAACTTAATCTTGCTCATACTCGCCTTTTTGTTTTTTAAATTTGCCTTATTCCCTTATAGCTGCCATCCCCCTTCCCCTTGTTTACCCGGGTCTTACACTCTTACCACCATTGTTAGGCCACTCTAATTTTTTTGCTCTTTTTGGGCCCCATTGTTTTCCCCGGGCTTATAGCTCCGTTTATTGTTTAAATTTTCGCTTATTGCACTCTTTTTGCATTTTATTGCCTATAGCTAACCTTTGATTTTTTATCGGCTTTTTATCCCCCTTCTTACTTCCATTGGGTATTGCGCTCTTCGGTTTTATCACTTTTTTTCTTTATAGTCCCCAAAGTGTTTATGGCTTATATCCCAATGGTTTTCGTGCTTTATAGCTGCCATTGTTTATATCGCGCTCTACCCTTCACTCCCATTGTTTATTGCCTCTTATTGCCTTTTTTTATCACGTTTTATTGTTTTTTTCTATAGCTCGCATCACTCGCCATTGTTTAATGCCTTCTTTTTGGCACTCTTTATTGTGCTCTTTTCTCGCCATTTTTTTTAAATCGCCTTATCCGCCATCCTCCCTTTTTATCGTGTTTACTGCCTCTTATTCCCTCTTATCGGCTCTTAGCCGCCTTTGTTTAACGTTTTATCGCCTTATAGCTCACCAAAGGTTTTTTGGTTTTTGTGTTTATTGCATTTTCTTATGGCTCAATGCTCCCATTGTTTAACGCTTTTATTGCTCTTATGGCCTCTATATCACCCCCATTTTTTTATGCGCTTTATCGCGTTTTTATACTACCTTTTTCTTGCGCATTTGTTTTATTGCCTTATCCCGCTCAAAGCTCCCATTGTTTAATGCCTCCTATCTGTTTTTTTTATCGCATGTTAGTCAAAATTTTTATGTGTCTTATGGCCCCCCCTTTTTTGGGGGCCTTAAATCACCATATTTTCGCCATTGTTTAACGTGCTCTATTGGCTCTACAGCTCCCCCCTCACTCGCCTTTTGTTTATTTTGCCTTATCGTGCTCTTATCACATTTCTGTAGCTCGCCTTGCTTATTGCTCTCTTATTGCACTTTTTGCATCTTTTCGCTCAATAGTTTACCATTTTTTAAATTGCACTTATTGGGGCTTAGGCTCTTAAGGGATTTTTTCATGTCATGCCATCATTTTTTTGGGTGCCAAACGGGGGGGAGGCTTAAAAAACTTTTGGGTTACCCTTTTATTTTTAGCACTCCTTTTTTAACCCCATGATGGCCATGTCGTTGAAAATCGGTGAAGCCACCTTATCCCTCTATATTAACTCCCCATTTTTTATACCGCTCTATGTGCATTTATATCGCCAATTGTTTATCGTGCAAAAAAATCGCCTTTGTTAAAATGGCTCATCTGCTCTTATTGAGCTTTAAAATAAAACCCTTTTAAATTTGGCCCTCTATGGACTCTATACTCCCATCACTTCCTTGTTTAGGGATTTTCTTATCCACTCTGAAGCTGCCTTTTGCTTATTGCCTTTTATTGCGCTCTATCTCGCCATTTTGGATTGTCTGGTAATTTTCCCCTTTATTTGTTTTTCCTATACCCGCCTTTGTTTATACCGGCTCTTACCGCACTATGCTCGCCTTGTTTATCTTGTTTAAAAACTCGCCATTTTTTTACGTGTCTTATCTGGTCTTTTTGAGCTCTATACCCCATCACCACCATTGTTTATTGTCTCCTTTTTCCCTCTATAGCTGCCATCACTTGCCGTTGTTTATAAAGTTCTTATCCCCTTTTTTCCTTGTAGCTCCCCTTTTGCTTATTCACTCTTATTGCCTTATAGCTCGCCATTGTTTATCCGCTCTATATCTCGCCATTGTTTATCGGTTATAGCTCCCATTTTTTTTGGGGCTGACCCCTTTCTTATGGAGCTCATAATTCGCCATCATTCGCTTGTATATCATGCTTTTTGCGCTCTAAGCCGCCATTGTTTATCCCCTTTATTGGCTCTTAGCTCCCCTTTTTTCACCCGCTCTATAGCTCCCATCATCGTATTTTTAAAATCCTCCTATTGTGCTTTTATCGCACTGTTAGCTCCCTTGTTATGGTGCTTTAGGCGGTTTATAGTTCCATTGTTTATCGCGCTTTTGGGCGCTCTATATCATTTCCCATTGTTTTTTCATTTTCTTATGGCCTTTATGGAGCTCTTAACCCCCACCATCACTGCCATTTTTTAAGGCCTTTTTGCCCTACAGTTCGCCTCACTCGCCATTTTTTTATCTCGCTCTTTTCACACTTGTAGTCGCATTTTTATTGCTCCTTTTTAGGGGCCTTTTGATCTTATTGACCTTTTTCACCTATTGCACTTTTAGGGGCCATTTTGCATTTTTATTGGCTTTTTGCACTCTAGGGCCTCTTAGCTCAACATTGTTTTTTTGGCTTTATTTCGCTCCATTTCCCATCACCCATTGTATATCATGCTCTTATCCCCTTCTTAGCTCGTATTGTTTTTTCCTCTTTTTGTGCTCTATGCTCGAATTTTATGCCTTTTAAATCCCCACACTCGCCATGTTTTAGCGTCTTTTTCATTTTTTTCACTTTTTAGTTTCATTCCCATTGTTTTTTTGCCTTTCCCTCTATAGCTTGCCATTTTTTACGCGCTTAATGGGTTTTTATGGGATTTAAAAAAACCATTAATTGTTTGTCTTTTGTTCTTATCGCACTCTAAACCTTCCTTTGTTATCCTCTTTTATTGGCTCTTATCCCTTTTTAAAACCCATGTTTTGTTATGGCCTCAAAACCCCCCTTTCCCATTAATTGTTTTTCCCCGCCTCTTATGGGCTTTTATCGACCTTGTTTTTCATGTTTTTATGCCCGTTTGTCTCTTTAGCCTCTTTTTGCACCATAAGCTCAACATTTTTTTTTTGGGCTCAAAAGCTCCCATTTTAAAGCTGTTATCGCTTTTTAGGGGAGTCTAAAATTTCCCATCACTCGCATTGTATATCAGGGCTTTTTATCGGCTCTAAAGCAAATGGTTTATTCCCGTTTAAAATTGGCCTAATTGCACTTTATCGTCTTTACTCGCCATTGTTTTTTTTGGCTAAATGCCTCAAATTGCACTTTATTTGCTTATAGCTCCCTTTGTTTATTGTGCTCTTTTTGCACTCTTTAGCCCTTTTTGCTTATTCACTCTTATGTGCTCAAAGGCTCCCATTGTTTATCGGCCTCTATAGCCAATTTCTATTTTTTATCCGCTCTATCTGCTTATGCTTTCCACCATTTTTTTATTGCCTTTTGCCTCTTTTTGGACCTTACCAAAATATGCCATTGTTTATCGTGCTCTTTTGCTTCCCATTGTTTTTCGCTTTTATTTGCTCTAATTTGCGCCTTTTTTGCCCCTTATTGACCCTTTTGCCCTTTTGCACTTTATTGCATTTATTGCACTCTTACTTCTCTATAGCTCCCATTGTTCTTTCGCCTCTATAGCCCGCCTTACCTCCCCTTTTTTGTTTATATCCTTTTAAAATTTCCCCCCATTTTTTTTTAAAAAGCCTCTTATCGGCCTTTTGGTGCCATTTTTTAATCTCTTATCGCGCTTTTATGTTTCCCATTGTTTATTGGCTGTAATGCTTTTAATTGGTGTAATTGCACTGTAATTTGGCTCTTATTGCCTTTATCACGTAATAGCTCACCATTTTTTAAAATGGCCTTGGGGCCCTTTAGGGAGCTCTAAACTCCCCATCCCGATTGTTAACCGTGCTCTTTATTGGCTCTAAGCTCCCCAAAATCCCATTGTTTATCTCCTCTTTCAGTCTTACACCTCTTAGCTCCCATTTTTATTGCCTCATTGCCCTTATTCCTCAATACTCACCTTTGTTAATGCGCCCTTATCGGGCCTTTTGCTCCCATTGTTTTTGTGCTTACGCCATGTTTCAACGCGTTTTTACCGCCTTATCACACTTGAGGCCGCCTTTGCTTTTTTGCACTTTTTGCACTTTTTATTGCTTTCTAACTTGCCTTGTTTAGCCTCTATAGGCCTTTTTTTTTTTTTGCCCTTTATCCCCATTTTCATTCCCTTTGTTTTGCTCTATAAATCGGGCCATCATCGCCATTGTTTAAAATCCTACTATCTGCTTTATCAACTCTGTAGCTCCCATTGGCTTATTGTCCTTTTGACTCGAT